>JADBJO010006709.1:120000-128300 GCA_016801955.1 Conus betulinus | reverse complement strand
TGATTTAAAGGGCAAGACCAATGACCTCCATAAACTTGTTAAGTTCACCCCCAACTCCCATCATCGACCCTTTCGTTGCACGTTAGATGTGTACTATTCTATATGAACTGCGCGGGATAAACCTTCCTCTTTTACAAGAGATAGAACACTCTAGTGTTTCCTTTCTTCATGTCCGGTTTTTTCCTCGGGAAAATAACGATAGAAAGATCGTATCAATAAAAGAAAGGTAAATGATTAGAAAAATTAGGATAATAACTATGCAAACCGAAACGCATCAGGCTGAAAGAAAAGTGACCTCACGATCTAGCCAAAAGTACAATCAGCATGAGAGAGAGGGGGGGAGGGAGGGGAGGGGAGAGGGAAAGAGAGGGAGGAAAGGAGAAGAGAGGGGGGGGAGGAAAGAGAGGGGGGGGGGGGAGTGGGAGGTGGGAAGGTGAGAGGGGGGGGGGGGTGAGGGAAGAGAGAGGATGGGAAGAGAAGAGAGAGAGGAAGAGGGAGAGAGAGAGAGAGGTAGAGGGTAGGGGGAGGGGGGGGGGGGGGGGGGAAGAGGCAGAGAGAGAAACAGAGACAGAGGGAGTGGGGACAGGGAAGGTGAGGGGAGAGAGAGGGGGAGGAAGGAAGCGAGAGAAAGAGAAGAGAAAGAGCGACAGAGAGGGCGGGAGAGAGATAGAGGGTGGGGGAGGGGGGGCCGAGCAGAGAGACAGAGAGAGACAGAGACAGAGAGAGAGGACAGAGAGAGAGAGAGAGGGTAAGGTAATGTTGCTTATAGCCCAGCCGACCGCAAAGGGCCACATCAGGGCTGAGAGAGAGAGAGAGAGAGAGAGAGAGAGAGAGAGAGAGAGAGAGAGAGAGAGGAGAGAGAGAGAGAGAGAGAGAGGAGGAGAGAGAGAGAGAGAGAAGGCAGTGATAAAAAGTGTTGGACAGCGGAGACGAAAAAGCAGGGCAGATGCTGTTTTAAAGATGTCTGGGGTCTTCGTTAGTCATATCAGCTCTAAATTCAGATAAAAAAGTAGATCTATAAACTGTCTTCTCCATGTGTCTGTGTGTCTGTGAAAGAGAACGAGGAGAACGAGCAGTGGATTGTACAAGAGAGAGAGAGAGAGAGAGAGAGAGAGAGAGAGAGAGAAGAGAGAGAGAGAGAGAGAGAGACGACAGACAGACAGACAGACAGACGGACGGACGGACAGACAGACAGACAGACAGACAGACAGACAGACAGACAGACAGACAGACAGACAGACAGACAGACAGGAAGACAGACAGAACATGAATGTGGAGGGGGAGGAAGGGAATGACACTATACTTTTGATCTTTGATTAGAAAAGAAGTGCCCTGTTTACAATCGGAACCACGTGAACTGCATCACAATCTCACCCTCCTCCTTTCCCCCCGTCCAGCCAATGGCACCACGCTGCGACCAGCACTCTATCGGCATCAGGTTATGTAGTTTATTGGCACCACGCTGCAACCAGCACTCTATCGCCATCAGGTTATGCAGTTTATTGGCACCACGCTGCGACCAGCACTCTATCGCCATCAGGTTGTGTAGTTTATTGGCACCAGGCTGCAAACCAGCACTCTATCGCCATCAGGTTATGTAGTTTATTTACGTTAGAGAAAAAAATATCAAACAGTGTCTATGATGTAGGTGAATTTGTTATGATCTTTATTAAGAACCCATGAAATGGTGATATTCTTTCCACTGATGTTTTAAAGGTGTTCGTAAAGTCAAGGCAAATGTGGTAAAACCCCTGTGCTGGCTTGGCCATGTCAGCCGCATGGGACGACGGTCGCATCCTAAAGGACATGCTGTACGGTGAGCTGGCTACAGGCTCCAGACCCACAGGGCGGCCCGCCCTACGCTACAAAAAATGTTTGTGAGCGCGACCTGAGGGCATGCAGCCTCGACCCAGCAGACCTGGAGACAGCAGCTTCAGACCAGGTCAGCCGGCAGTCCACCATCAACGCCAGCATCAAACAAGCAGAGCAGAGGAGAGAGAGGCCCAGTGGGAAGAACGGAAGCAGCGCAAACGGCAAAGAACTGCGTCGGCACCAACAGACACTCATGATCAAGACTGCACCTGCAGCAGCTGCAACAGAGTCTGCCACTCAAGGATCGGGCTCTTAAGACACAGCAGGCACTGCAACTCCACAACTGACTAATCCACAGCGCACACCATGGTCTCTCAAGACAGATGGTGCCATCGATTCGATTCGACATTGTGCTAGTTGTGAAGAACATATAATTTATAGATTTACTGCCTTGGCTTAAAGGCTGTGTCAGACAATATAGGCTAGAACACCAAGGCTTCATCAAAAATGTTGTTATGCTCATGCATAGTTATGCGGGGATTATCATCAGTCGTGACAAGCTCCTAGCATAGCATTATCGGTCTCTCAAAATCCCCTGAAGTCGGAGTGCGGCTGCCCACGTGGCGGGGGTAATCAAAAAATGGTCACACACGTAATGTTCTCACCCCCAGTTAACGCATCTGTACCATTGTGTTCACGTACTTCGGCTGTTCGGATGATCCCTGGAGTCTTCAGCCAGGGTACGACGACAACAACAACTTATTTAATGACTTAAATTTCAGCTCTGCAGTGGCTGTAATTCTACTTGGGGGTGGGGGGGGGGGGGGGGGGGGGGGGGGGGGGGGGGGGGGGGGGGGGGGTGATCGTTCATCTCAACACAAATAGTGCTTGCGTATCAGTGCGTTCGTCGTGTACCTCATGCAGTGGTGAAGAAAAGGCCGTTGCTATGGTTTCCATGCCAATGAGATCGTGTGGCGTTTTCTCAGGGTATACTTTTGCGCCTGCTTGTTAAATGGGCCGCACGACTTTGTGGCGATGTACTCCGTTTGATCTCTCTTTCTCTCTCTCTCTCTCTCTCTCTCTCTCTCTCATACCTCACAGCGTGCACCTGTCACGCATGCGGCGCAGAGCTAGAAGTATACGCTAACACTAACGTGACCGTGGAGCTGACATTGACGAGCGATGGGGAGTGACGGCAGATGAAGTGGCTGGTGGAGTCAGTTTCCTGTCTATCTGTGGCCGCGCGCGCACGTGGTGTTGCTCTGTGTCCGGGTTATTAGACAAAATAATACAGAATGAGTGGATGAGAGAAATGGAAATAATGTATGCAAAATGCTAGTATAGGCCTACGTACGAATGTGTGTGTGTGTGTGTGTGTGTGTGTGTGTGTGTGTGTGTGTGTGTGTGTGTGTGCGCGCGCGCGTGCGCGCGTGTGTGTGTGTGTGTGTGCGCGCGCGCGCGCGTGTGTGTGTGTGTGTGTGTGCGCGCGCGCGCGCGTGTGTGTGTGTGCATATGCGACTTTGACTATTGAAAAGAAAATACTGTTCTAAATGTAACAATTTAAAGGATAAATTACAAAGCAAAAAAAAAAAAAAAAAAAAAAAAAAAAAAAAAAAAAAAAAAAAAAAAAAACACCTGGAAATATTTACACAAACGAGCCAACTGGGCTTAACATCAACGAATTTACAAATGTAAAAAAGGCGTGGAGATTCTGAAAAATGCATGGGGAATCTTTTTGTCGGAAGTTGGAGAGAGATGAGTTAAAATAGGAACAGTTAAAAAGAAAATGCAGAGTATTGAAACTGTCGACTGCTCCACAAGCGCATTGTAAATTTCTGTGGAATTTTGTACGAAGAGCGTTAACTTTGAGCCTATATAAGAGAGATTCCAGTTTCCGAAATTTGTGTACATGTACATGCGTCTTTATATACAGTTTACGAATTTGATTGGGCGAGTTAGATGGACGGGTAGATTTCTGAGTTCTTGAACAGCAACTCAGTGAAGAATCTTGTACATGTATTTTAAAGAGAACTGAATCTTTATACAGCTTATAAAAAGACTCAAAAGAGACTTTATTTAAGAGTCCATAGGCTTCGTGAAGACTCAGGGTATTTTGACATAGACAGAATTTTCAAAGTTTTTGGATCCCATGCGGGCAGTTCTGTCTGCCCATTCATTTCCTACAATCCCACAATGTGACGGAATCCAGCAAAAGTCCACTGTTATCCCTCTAGATGTAAGGAAATGGATCAGAATTTTTAGTTCGGTGATAATCTCGGCGCGATTGGTAGCAGCAACAGATTCCATTGCTTGAAGAACAGATTTGGAATCAACACAAAAAAAGTATTCTAGAAAAATCACGTGGAATGTCAATAATATAATGCAGAGCCATTAGAATTGCTATCAATTCAGCCGTAAAGACAGAAAACCCCTTTCCAAGATGAAAAGATTTATCTGCTTTCAAAGCAGGAATAACAAAGCCGGAACCAGCATTGCCATTTAATAGGGATCCGTCTGTATAAACTTTTAAGTGATTAGGATAACTATCGTCAATATGTGACTTGGCCATAGCACCTAGGACGTTATTATTGACATTCTTTTGCAAGTCAGTCAGTGTCTTTATAATCAAACCTTGCCGGGATGAGTTCCCAACTAGGAATGGGACTCAGGGGATAACGTGGAGCAATGGTTTTGTGATCAATTTTGGCAGATTTCAACAGGTTTGAGGAGTACGTAAGGATGGTTTTATTTGATCGTATTGTTTTTGCGCGTTTTGGAAAATCTAAATCAGATCGCATGTTAAGTTCATCCTCATTTGAGTTCTGAACAGTAGAACATCTTAGAATGTATTTAGCACAGGCTAATTTTCGATAAGCATCCAGGGGCAAAACGCCAGCTTCATGATATGTCCCTAAAATGGAAGCGTAAAGGGGAACTCCCAGGGCTATTCTGTATGCCTTGCAATCTGTGCTTTGTAACTTTTTTAAAAGATACTTAGGAGCTGAAAAATATATACTTCCTGTGCATATGAAATCCTTGTCCTGACCAGAGAGTTTGATAAATGAATTAAAGTGCACGTATCCTGTCCCCAATTCTGGTAGCTCACAACTTTTCAGAAGATTAAGAGCTTTCCTTGCTTGAGTTATGATATATTCAATATGTGTGTTCCATGATAATTTGAAGTTAGATGTACACCTAAAAACTTTATGCAAGATGTATAGGTAAGTACAGTGTCATCCATCTTAAAAGTAGGGAGATTATGAAAACTACCACCAGCGTCAAAAAAGCATCATATGAGATTTCTCAGCAGACAGACATAATCCATTCTCAAACATAAATCTAGCGATACTGTCTAAGTCTCTTTGATATAATTTTTTCATGTATGTAATGACCTTGAAGGTGTGTTTCTTTTTTTAAAGTAACATTCATCCATATACAAATATCGTCAGCGTACTGAACTAAACTTGAATTTTTAGAAATACTTTTTGTGAGATCATGCGTTAGGATATTAAAAAGCAGTGGGGGGGCAGTTACAGAACCCTGAGGGATGCCCATCTCCACAAATCTCTTGCTAGAATATGTATTTCCTATTTTTGTTTGAATTGTTCTATTAGCCAGAAATTCTTTGAAGTAATCATAAATGTGACCAGAGAGACCTATCATTTTAAGTTTATATAAAAGTCGCTCATGCCAGACTTGATCATACGCCTTTTTGACATCGAAAAAAGTTGCAAGTACATTTTTTTCTCCTGGCAAATTGACGTTTTACCTGAGTTGTAAGCTTTACAAGGTGATCAACAGTCGATCGGCCTTTTCTAAATCCAGCCTGAGCGGTAGGAATATGTCCATTTTTTTCACAATGATAAGTAAGTCTATTTAATACAATTTTTTCCATTAGTTTACCAGTGTGAGAGGTGAGAGCGATAGGACGATAACTATTAATATCAGAGTTAGGTTTGCCCTGCTTGAGAATGGGCACAATGACAGAATCTTTCCAAACAGATGGAGTCTTCCCATCTATCCAACATTTTTTCATAATGGTGTGCAGAAATGTTGTAAAATTGATTGGAAGGTTTCTTAACATTTCGTTTGAGACTGCGTCTAAACCAACTGAAGTTTTCTTTGTTGACAATGACGATAGCATTTCTTAATTCTTCTAATGTTATTTCTGCATTTAAATAATGTTCGTTGTTTTCTTCTGGGTCAGAATAGATATGGTTATTTGACTGGTCTTCCCTCAAAGTCTGCACTTTTCTGAGAGACTAATTTTGGAGCTATTTTTTGCAAAAAAAATCAGCAAACAGTTCAGCTTTTTGAGCTGATGTTGGGAATTGTTCATGCCCTACGGTGATTGGATAAGCGGGTAGATGTATTCCATGTTTCATTTCGTGTATCTTTGTCCATACCTTTTTAAAATCTTTGTTATCATTAACTTCATTTACACAAAATGATGACCAGTAATCGCTTTTGGCTTTTTTTCTATAATCCTAGTACTTTCATTTTTTGCCCGTTTCATGGGGAGTAAGTCATCTACTTTTTTGTCTTTTGCGTGTATTTGAACTTTGATTTCTTTTTATAACAGCATCTTTGCAGGATTCCGTCCACCAGACCTTGCCAGCATGTTTAGGATTTTTTGTTGACTAAATTTTGGAATTGCCTCGGTTGCAGCTTTCAAGACCGATTCAGAAAAGTTACAATACATTTTATCAATATCTGGGTTCTCCAGCATGCTAACATTAAAGGACATTAAAATGGACTTGAATTTATCCCAGTCAGCTCGTTTATAATTAAATTTTGGGATTTTATCCCTTGTATCATCATGCAAAATTGTAATATCCTCTCAAGGAAATGGTAATTGGGAGGTGATCGCTACCTAAAGTGTTATTATGAACTTGCCAAGTACAGCTAGTCGCTAGTGATGGCGAAATCAAAGACAGGTCAATAGCAGATGGTTTGTGGCTAGGAACATCAGGCAATCTGGTTATGGTTCCATCATTTAGAAGAAAGAGTGCCGAGTCCGAAATATTCTCCACTAGACGATTGGAGCTGACCTTAGGGCAGCCACTATCCCAAAATGGGGCATGTTCATTAAAGTCACCGGCTACTAGCCACTTTTCATTTTGGGTACCCAGGGTACGTAACCAGTCACTGTTACAATCATCAACACCTTTAGGGAGATAAACAGAAAGAATATTTAAAATTAATGAGTTATCAAATTTGACACAAGCTGCACAAGAGTGGATATTTGGCGCAGTCGATGGCACTGGCGTTGAAATTGGATGGTAAGATAGCTTTTCATGTATATAGATGGCACACAGTTCACTTTTCCTTTCCTCAGAGAGAGATGATACTGGAGGGTAGAAGAAATGAGCGAGACGTGGTAAGTCATCTTGGACACATTTAGTGACTGAAGAATAAGCACTGTACAGGAGTTATTCTCTATGTGTTCTTGAAAGTTCGCGATATTGGTTGACACTGATCGACAGTTCCATTGTAAAATGTCAATTTTTGATTTGTTAGTCATTGATAGTTGGCATTCAAAAGCTAAAGAAAAAAAAAAAAAAAAAAAAAAAAAAAAAAAAATAAAAAAAAATAAAAAAAAAATAAATAAAAAAAAAAAAAATAAAGTTAAACTTTGAAAAACTACACACAATGCACAACAATGGAAAAAAAAAAGAAAACACGAGATTTAGTTAAACTACAGTTGTAGAGTGGTTTCAGTAATGGCGAATTGGAGAGATACTATCATTCTGCTGGTAGAAGACGATCACGGGAACCAATCGAAAAAGATGTCAGGTCTCTCGGTGGGAAAGGAGGCATGGGCAGCAAGTGGTCCATGTGATAGTACCGAGGTCTCAGTCTGCCGTCCTGATGGCGTTCTCTTGGGATGTTCTGATGATGCCGCCTTTGTTTCGTCCAGAACAGGTAATGCAGATGGCGGCCCAGGTTGCCAGCAAAAACGCTCGAGCCTCTTGTGGAGGGATGAATGTTGTCCCGCATGTATTGTCTCTTGCTGTTGATGTTTTCATGAGACACAAAGGAGACATTTTTGACATTGTGAAGACTTGAAAGATTTGCAGCATTAAAAACTTCACGTTTGTTGTTGAGATCTGAGAGGCATGTTGGTGCTACCTTGCTAACGACAATGCGCATTGTAGGGTGTTTCTTTTGAAGGTCTTTCACCAGGTTGATGAATGTGTTTGATGTAGCTTTTGGATCTCTTGATGTTTTAAGGTCATTTAAACCCACATGGAGTACAACAACATCATAATCTGGGAGAGTTTTGTCAAAGAGCAGATCTTTGCATTCTCTGATTGTGTAAATCTTCTGGTTCCTGACAACAAGACCGTAGGCATATCCTAAACGATCTCCGGAAACTCCATTCAATACAGAGTCATGCAACACTAGAACCTGGGGTAGATCTGATGTGCTGTCAGGTTTAGGTATGTTTGACTTGTTTGCTCCTGTTTGCCGCCTGTTTGTGCTCT
>JADBJO010006709.1:110000-115000 GCA_016801955.1 Conus betulinus | reverse complement strand
GTGGGATCAGCCACCTCGTCCGGCAGATTGTTCCAGTCCCTGATGGTGTTGGGGAGGAAGGCGGCCTGACAATAGTCGGTGCGGCACTGCAGCTGGTGGAGTTGGTGTGTGATTTCCCTACGCTGTCTGACAGGAGCAGGTTGAATCTTGGTTTTGTCGAAGTGGACTTGGTCATTAAGTATTTTATACAGCATGGCCAGTCTGCTGGATCTTCGACGCTGCTGGAGTGAAGGCCACTGGAGTCGGTCAAGCATGGCGGTGACACTATTAACCACAAAGCGGGCTGCTCGTCGCTGAACCGCTTCCAGCTTTCTTACATGTGTGTCAGAGGAGGGGTCCCAAACTGTGCAGGCGTACTCTAAAATGGGGCGGACATAGCTTTTGTATGCTGTCTCTTTCAGGTTGGTGGCGCTGATCCTCAAATTGCGCCGCAAGAAGCCTAGGGTCTTATTGGCTTTGGCACAAATGATGTCAATGTGCTTGTCCCATGACAGATTGTTTTGAATGGTCACCCCGAGGTATTTGGCCGACGTCACTGTCTGGAGTGTCTGTCCGTGCAGTTGGTACGTGCTGGTGAAGGGCTGTCTCTTATGGGTCACTGGGAGGGTGGTACACTTGCCTGGATGGAATGACATCTCCCAGTTTCTCTCCCAAAGTTCTAGCCGATGCAGATCTTCTTGCAGTCGGTTGGTATCGTGGTCTGATGTCCTGACCCTGTACACAGCGGTGTCGTCGGCGAAGAGTCTGGTCCGTGCAGTGAGTTGCTCTGGGAGGTCGTTGATGTATACTAAAAACAACGACGCTCCGAGAACCGAGCCCTGTGGAACTCCTGAACGTACGCTGCAGAACTCTGATGTGCTGCCCCTCGACTACCACCGCTTGACGTCGGCCGGAGAGGAATGTTGAGGGCAAATCCTGGCCCTGGTTCGAAGAAAGGTCTGAGGCAGTCACGGCTTGGCAATAGAGCAGCATCGTAGAGACAGTACCAGTGGACAGGAACGTACACCCTGGGACGTCAGCTCTTCTGCCAGATCCCTCCCTGAAGGATGTGATGTCTTCCTTGAAGGACGTGTTGACGGAAATGAATAGTTTGAACTCTAAATCTGATAACATGTGTGATGATACGAAAGATTTGAAAGACATGTGTTCCGCTTTACAGGCAGATGTTTCTAATTTGAGGCAGGAAGTGGCAGACTTAAAGCTAGATAACGGTAGATTGAAAAGTGAAAATGACAGTCTGAATGAGAAGGTGGAATATCTGGATAGGAAAGTGGACGATTTGGAAGGTAGGTCAAAGCGGAACAATATAATTATTCATGGCATCCCTCGCAGAAAAAAAATAATAAAGGTGGCAAGAGTGTGAAAACTTGGTACGCGATATGATTTCTGACAGCTTAGAACTTACAGATGAAGTTTAGTTTAAACCGGGTGCATTGCATTACCTCTGAACCAGATTCACCGAATGTTGCGAGGTGTACTTTCTTTAAACGCAAAGACAAAATTCTGCGCTCTAAAAAGAAGCTGAAAAGAAGTGAAATTTTCATAGGTGAAGACTTTTCTCAGCGTGCTAGAGAGATCCAGAAAAACCTTGTCCCCAGTTAAAGTCTGCCAGATCCCAGAACAAAAAAAGTATCGATGGTTTACGACCATCTGGTAAACGAGGGCACAAAATACAGTCTAGATGATGAAGGAAACATCCCACAATGTGGATAGAGGTTATACGTTAGGCCGCCCCGTGACTGGACATTTTACTGCTGCCAATTTGTTCAGGGAGCAAAAAAATACGTCGTCGCCGCACAGAGTTCGCACAGAGTTCGCGAGAGGGGAGTAGCAAGGGGATTGTGAACGCTGCTGACACGAACTTAGTGTGCTACGAAAATCTCGTGCGTGACACCTGTGTAGGATGTGTGTATTCGGCAGTCTCAGATCACGTTGATGATGTTGAATTTGTTGACATATTGCATGAAAATAATGTCACGAATGAAATTAGCGATGAGGTTGATAGCGATGATCTTGATGATGTTGATAGTCATGTTGGGTGTCCCTTGTCGGGGATTGTAAATGATGAGGATTTGTTGTTGGTGTCGAATATTAATGCGCCTTACATTGACATCGACAGATCACAGCACTCTCACTTGAAGGTGAACAATTGTAATGTTGACCATATGGTTCCCAGTGCAGGTGACAATGGCACTGAATACTGAATGTAAATGTTATGAATGCAGATGATGTGTGTGTGTGGATTTTTATACCAGTAACAATGACGATGACTGTGCAGCAGAGCCAGAAAAGTCACAGTGGTGATGATTGCATGCGTAACTCTGTAACAGAAGATTGTGATGATTCAAAGTCTAAGAGACATGTTGTCAATATATTGATCAGTAAAAAAGACTGTGGCGGTGTGAGTGGGATGACAAAGGGAACGGCCAGAGGTGGGGACAGTAATACAGACAGTTGTGGTGACATTGTGATGATGCGTGAAACAGATAGAGGTGTGGACGGTGAATGAAGCGCTCAGTGGAGGTGACAGTATGGTGACTAATGAAACAAGTTATGGTGCTGAAGGTGATAGTGAAAATATGGCGGAGAATGAATCAGATAGTGACAGTAAATTAGACAGTGACGGTGACAGTGTGAGGTGGAAGGAATCAGATAGTTACAGTGACAGTGTGACGGCGAGTGGTACAGACATGAACAGAGTGAATGAGAGTGATGGGAGTGTTAGATCAAATGATCATGACAATTCATGTGGTCAAGAGTTTGATATGAGTAAGCATGTAAACACAGTATTTCTTTCCTTCACTGGAATGTATGGATTGTTTCATAAATTAGATGATATGCATTTTATTCAATTCATTCTTCATTTGATTTTTGTTCGTAGCTTGTTTACCGATTATCAAATATTCGTCAAACCAGCTGTTAAAACTTACGAGACAAGGGGAAAGGTTCAGGGGGAATAATTTGTTTAATGCGAAAATATCTTCTTCCATTTGTGCATGAAGTTGATTGTGAGAGCCCTTATTCCATGTTATTCACTTTTGATATGCAGGGTTTTTTGGGTTTTTTTTTTTTTTTTGTCTTCATGAAAATTTGTTGCTTGTGTGTGCGTCTGTTCAGCCCCAAAACTAGCCTAATTACTCCATCAATGGTTTTGACAACGGCATTGATTTGTTGGAAAAATTGTATGTTAGTAAACTACTGCATTTGGAGGACACTGAAATATTGATATGTGGCGATATGAACGCCAGAACTTCTGAGAAAGACCACAGACATTTTAGATGAATATGAAGTACATGTTAACTATTTGAAGATTGATAGCCGCATGGAAAGAATTTTTCAAGATAAAATTTTACATTCATATGGAAAGAAGTTCTTGAACATGTTCACTGTTTTGGAACTGCACATTTTAAACGGAATGTGCGATGGCGACCTTGAAGGTCGTTTCACATATAGTTCTGATGTAGGATGCAATGTGAATAATTATTTTCTGATGTCACCAGCCGCCGTGGCGAAGTGGTTAGCGTCGCGGACTCCGGCTGGGAGGTCGTGTCAGAAGTCATGTGGGTTTTTTCTGCCCCGACGGCTCCTACCCAGAGTTGAGTTTGCTGCGGACTCAGTTAGGAAGACTGAGACCACACAGTCGAGTTTTCATCCACTTAATGGATGCGTTTCTGAGAGTGTTGCTCAAATTCCTGACCAACACTGCAGGTGTCTGTATCTCTCGGGCCTGGTTGACGCCGGGATATATTATGAAAGGAAGCGTAGAGTACAGCCCTGTCATGTAGTCTCAGACCAAAATGGAAATCCCGTAGCATCATCTTAATCATCCTCATTCTCATCGATCAGCATAAAAAAAAAAATCGTCTCAAATTCTGTGGCCCTTCATGCCCTGCTCTCATGGTGACCTCAATTTCGATGTCCTCTCCACGTCTGTGGCCTTGGTTTGGTTCCGTCCGGGCCACCGGTATCGGCGAGTCCATGGGGGCTGTCGTTGGGACGGACGTGGTGGCGCCCTCCGGAGGGAGAGCTCACTCACACCGGCTCCGCGACTAAGCAATTATTGTCGTCAGTAGGGGGCTTAGTAGGTGGCGTCCTGCGTATATTAGATCAGAACAGGCGCCACTGAACACCACTGAAGTGACTCGGCAGCAGTGCAGTGTCTCCTCCGGTGGGTTGTCTCTTGACGACTTGACGTCGACTGCTCCCTGTGGATTGCCGTGTGCCGGGGCTATGGCGGGGCCCACCGGGCTGTGGCTGTAGACGGGGTGTCGGAATGAGCGGCGTGGGTGTGCACTGCCTCTGAGGTGGCGCACAGAGGGTTGGGACAGCAAAAAAAAATAAATAAATAAATTTAAAAAAAATATATTTTCTGATGTCAGTAAATGGTTTTGAGTTTCTGTGTGAACAGTTAAACATCTATGAAAAGATTTGAATCTGATCATATGCCCCTTATACTATGTACTGATATACAAAATGATAAAAATGCTCTAGCACTGGTTTGAATGGTAAAAAATAATTAGTTTATTGTTAAATATTGCTGGAATAAAGATTATGCCCTGGCATTTGCAAATTCCATGAACTCTCAGGATGTGAAAAGAGAAAATGGCAGTTGCAGATCTTATCGATGTGTATGTAAATGAAGCCAATGTAGATTTAATATAACCATGAAAGAACAAGCTGAAAATTTGAAGAAGAAGAAGAAGAAGAAAAAAAAGAAGAAGAAGAAGAAGAAGACAGCTTTAGATAATAGAACCCCTGATGATAACTGGTATGATGAGGACTGTAAAGTATCAAAATGTAAAATGCATGCCCTATGGAGAAAATTTATAAGACCTTAGACAAAGATGATCGAGTCGCATTCTGTGTTTCAAGACGTTAATATAAAAATCTAAATGAAAGAAGAAGAAAGAATAAAGTATGTCATTGTTAAATGAACTGATCGATTCTGTGAAGAGCCAACAGGTCTTTCGGGAGACTATACACATATTTCAAAGAAAATA
>JADBJO010006709.1:95000-97500 GCA_016801955.1 Conus betulinus | reverse complement strand
GTTAATCATCCATCTGGTTCGTTAATCATCCATCTGTTTCATTAATCATCCATCTGTTTCGTTAATCATCCATCTGTTTCATTAATCATCCATCTGTTCCATTAATCATCCATCTGTTCCATTAATCATCCATCTGTTTCATTAATCATCCATCTGTTCCATTAATCATCCATCTGTTCCATTAATCATCCATCTGGTAATGAGAGGAGCTGGGTATGGATGGCTGAGCAAAGGGACGGCGGCAGGTTCCAGAGATCATTCCATCCTGGAGGTCAACTCATCACAGGGCAATCGTCTGAAGATGTGTACTAAGATGGATGGGTTTGTCTCTGAGTCACACACACACATACACGCGCGCGCGCGCGCGCGCGTGCACACACACACACACACACACACACACACACACACACACACATACAAGGAAATTTGATTACAAAAGTAATGTTTAGCCAGTTGATTTTCAGGATGCGGTCTGTTCCCATAATCTGACTCTGTTTATGTCCTAGTCTGTGATTGCGTAAGAGCGCATTGACATAAGATGCTCAAAGTTTCATATTTCTGATGTGACTTTTTTCTGTTTTAATTTCCTCATTGTAGAGGTGATGACATAGCTAGGACAAAGAACAGACGACCTGGAACATTTCACACATTAATCAGTGAAACAATCAACAACAGCATCAGCAACAACAAATACATCCCCAGTTTCCGCTCATTGTTTTTTTTCATGTTGTGATAATTATGTCCGAGCACAAAGCCAGTTACATTTGTCGTTGTCGTTGTTGTGGGTTACATGACGTCATCAACATGGAGTTCTTTGGGCGGCATTCACATGCCTCTCCGCAGGGTGGACACGTTGCCGGTGTACAGTGCCACCAAACATTCTCTATTTGTTTTCTTTTCTTTTTGTTCTGTCTTTGTCAATTGAATGTATGTTACCACACTGTTTCAGTTGTCTGTGTGTTCCTTCCTTTGTGTCTGGGTGTGGCCAAGGTGTAAACTTGAACGTTGTCATTTTGTCAGCACAGGTACTAGCAATGAGTTGAAACAAAATTGTCAGAGAGACAGAGACCGTTGAGCCCGTTTATTGACATTCCCCGCACGAAGATGTCATTGAATCAGAACTACCATCAATCTGAAATCAATATCTCAAGCAATAAAATGAAAATTAGAAGATGTCAATGAATCGCTACTGTGACAAATCTGAGATTAATATTTAAAGCAATGAAATGAAGATTATGAGATTGTCTTTTTTCTGTGAATCATGATCACTTACAACAACTGTATGCAAATTATGTAACAATATTCAGTTACACTGTGCAAATCCCAGACGCTTTATTGCCATACAGGTCAAGGAGAGGTGGAATATATCATTAACTTATTTCTGAATATTGAAGTAAGCTGTAACACATAATCTCCGCCGTCTCTGTTGCATCAGAATATTACGTCATCTTGATGACGCACGCTTCAATACGCAAGCGACATTTGGGTTAAAAAAAAATGAAGAAAAGAAAAAACGATAATGTCCATAATTATTGTCAAAAGAAGTCGATGTGTGAGATGAAGTTTTCTCGTTGACAGGCCCACATGTGGTCATTGCGTAACCCGCGGAGATCCCGCTCATGATCAGTCGGGACTTCTCGATGTGTGCCTTGGGGCAGAAGGAGAACCAGTGAAGATGGAGGAGTGTGTGTGTGTGTGTGTGTGTGTGTGTGTGTGTGTGTGTGTGGGGGGGGGGGGGGGGGGGGGCTTTGTCATTGGATTTGAAGTGGAGGTGGGTTGATACTGCCTACAGGCTCTGATGAAATGAATGGTCAAAGTGTGGGGTCACAGACATTAGCACCTTTTAAGTGTAGATTTGTGTGTGTGTGTGTGTGTGTGTGTGAAAGCAGGGGTGGTACACACACACATACGCGCGCACACAAACACACACACACACGCGCGCGCGCGCGCGCGCGCGCCTCTCTCTCTCTCTCTCTCTCTCTCTCTCTCTCTCTCTCTGTTAACGATATGCGTCATTGACTACACTGGCCAAATAGCTTTCTTCCCCCCTTTGCCATTAAAAGCCAGCCTTTCTATCTATTAAAAACGAATCTTTCTATCCATTAAAAGCCAGCCTTTCTATCTATTAAAAACGAATCTTTCTATCCATTAAAAGCCAGCCTTTATATCTATTAAAAACGAATCTTTCTATCCATTTAAAGCTAATCTTTCTATGCATTGAAAGTCCATCTTTCTTTCTATTGAAAACCCATCTTTCTTTCATCCTTCTTCTTTACGATACCATCCAGATGAAATAATTTGTTGGCGAAAATAGAAGAAGAAGAAGAAGAAGAAAGAAGATGATGATGATGATGATGATGATGATGATGATGATGATGAAGAGGAGGAAGAAGAAGAAGAAGAAGAAGAAAAGAAGAAGAAAAAGGAAAAAGAAGAAGAGGAGGAGGAGAGGAGGAGGAGGAGGAAAGAAGAAGAAGAAGAAAGAAGAAGAAGAAGAAGA
>JADBJO010006709.1:70000-75000 GCA_016801955.1 Conus betulinus | reverse complement strand
TTTTAAATGAATTAAATTATACTACTACTACTACTACTACTACTACTACTATTGTTTATTCTAATCAATCATTATTATTTTTTTATTATTATTATTATTGTTGTTGTTGTTGTTGTTGTTGTTGATGTTGTTGTTGTTTTGTTGTTGTTCTTGTTATCATCATCATCATCATCATCTTTATTGTTATTACTATCAGTATTATTATTACTATAGCATCATTTTCATCATCTTCATCATCATCATCATCAACATTAGTAGTATTATTATAAAATTGTTGTTGTTCTTGTTGTTGTTGTCCATAAGTGATGCTAGCTAAATAAGTCTGGCATTACTCATCTACAAAGCGTTAAAAGACTATGCTCTCTCTCTCTCTCTCTCTCTCTCTCTCTCTCTCTCTCTCTCTCTCTCTCTCTCTCTCTCTCTCCCCCCCCTCTCTCTCTCTCTCTCTCTCTCTCTCTCTCTCTCTCAGTCTGACAATCTGTTTGTATGTCCGTCCGTCCGTCCGTCTCTCTTCGGTCTGGATATGTTTGTCTCTTGTGACTGTATGTTCGTCTGTCTGTCCGTCTGTTTTCCTCTGTCTGTCTGTCTGTCTGTCTGTTTCTCTCTCTCTCTCTCTCTCTCTCTCTCTCTCTCTCTCTCTCTCTCTCTCTCTCTCTCTCCTGTGTGTCTACCTATCTGCCTGTATGCCCCCCCCCTCCTCTCTCTCTCTCTCTCTCTCTCTTTCTTTTGGAGATAGTGAACTGCCGTATAAGTGTCAGCCCGCTTTGTTTTGACCTCTGTCAATTATTGATAAGTATGGCAGACGTACGCAAAATTCCGTTGCCAGTTTGACCTTCGTCAGTTTATGACAAAAGCATGGCAGACATGGACAGAATTTCCCTGCCAGTGTCTGCAGACGGGTGTGTGGTCAACAATGCCTCCTGCCGCCACCGGCCTGTGCTCTGTTGGTGGTCTCTTCCTGCCCCTCTGCGTCAGCTTCACGACAGAGAGAGAGAAGAAAAAGGCAGCCTCCTGTATCGCCATCGTAACACTTCACACGGAGTGGACGGTGCTACCTTAGGACTGCCCCCCCCTCCCCCCCTCCATCCTCATCGTATTTGTTCTGGGGAACTTTGCTCCTTCGGTGCGTCGACATCGAATCGAACCCAGGATCCAACCCTCCACCCAGCAGGGACTCTTCGCGCCAGACGGGATTCAACAGTGGAGAGTCAACCCTGAGAGTCAGCCTGCAAAGGTCCGGCAACTCTCACACTTCTGGGCCTTTGTCTGCCGCCACAGAAACTCACGCTGAGTGACGCCATGGCCACCCTGAACACGAGAAGTGGCCAAATGAACACCAAGCCGGACGTGCTGAAGCAGGACGTCCTTCATCTCTGTGTAGTGTTGTTAGTAACCAGCCTCGTAGTTGTATCACGTGACATATATCCCATAAGGCCGAGTCAGAGAGGCGTGCGCATAGAACTGTTTACATGGCTAAGCAGCCTGTTTCTGTAACCGTTTAGTTTGAGTTAATCATGTTTATATTATACACACACCAGCTGTGTTATGTTATACCATTATGGATCTGTTCTGTGCGTCCATCATCAAGGACACTCTATTCTGAAAGAGGACCATGTGGCTCTTCACAATGAGATGAGAGAACTGGAGAGGAGGTGACGGAGATGGGGAGAGAAAATGGGGGACCTGCAGAAGACCAGCAACGACCTGCGTGAGAAGCTGGACGACTGCCCGAGACGGATCGACGATCTGAGGGGCCGTTCCAGGAGCAACGACCAGAATGTTTTTTTTTGTTTTTTTTTTTTTTTTTTTTCAGACTACCCAGGAGAGACGAGGTGACCCGTGCAAACTGTGAGGGCCTGGCGCAGAATCTTCTGAGAGAAAAGATGGACGTGATAGGCGACGGGCATTTTGACCTTGTCCACCGGTTGAAAGCACCCTACCTGACTCCCATGTGATCGCCTGATGGTTGTTTGTTTGTTTGTTTTGTTTGTTTGTTTGTTTTTTTTTTACGAACAAAAGGCAAAGATCCCAAAGCTAAACTGAAATGTTCCAAATCTTAAATAAATGTCAGCGAACCGCCCAGAGAAACGTGGACAAACGAGTCACAAGACAAACCACAACGCGTTTCAACCTCTTAGGTCTTCTTCAGGTGCAACAAACATGAAACAAAATAACGAAAATGCACTTAGCTTTGATCGCTTCTGTGTTCAGCGCAAGAAAGAAGGCGTTGAATGAAAACGCCTTCTTTCTTGCGCTGAACACAGAGCGATCAAAGCTAAGTGCATTTTCGTTATTTGTTTCATGTTTGTTGCACCTGAAGAAGACCTAAGAGGTTGAAACGCGTTGTGGTTTGTCTTGTGACTCGTTTGTCCACGTTTCTCTGGGCGGTTCGCTGACATTTATTTAAGATTTGTTTAGATTTCCGCCTGCAGTCGTTTCACTTTGCAACTAGATCTGAAATGTTCCAGTTTGTGTATCAGGGAGGACTATTTTTAACGGGGTTAGGGACCTTCAACAGAGACTGGCCACGCGTTTGACACGGGCAGCCAGGGCGAAAAACGAGCCACGATGGTTTCCAGTCATCTTTTGATCGATGGCAGAAAGTTCTCTGTGGAGGCTCGTGACAAAGTGGTGTTTTTTAACAGGAAACCAGCCAGCTGTATTTCTTCGTCCACGAGAATGCTCTTTGTGAGGGGACCTTCTTCAAAAGAGTCATCAGCATCACCGTCCACTGTAACTCGAAATGAAACCAGCGTGCAGGTGATTGTAGTGTTGATGACAGTGATTGTGTTGACTTTGCTGACGAGAACTCACTGTGCGCTTCATCTTCTGGTTGTGCTTCTGTAAAGAATTGCTGTGGACATAGGCGCTGGAAATAGGTATTTAAAAAGATGGAGAAAAACTAGGAAATGATTGCTGTGCGCATAGGCGCTGGAAATAAGTATTTTAAAAGATGGAGAAAATTAGGAAATGATTGTTTGGACATAGGCGCTGAAAATATGAATCTAAAAAGATGGAGAAAACTAGGAAATGATTGTTTTGGACATAGGCACTGGAAATATGAATCTAAAAAGATGGAGAAAAACTAGGAAATGATTGTTGTGGACATAGGCACTGGAAATATCTAAGAGAGAGAGAGAGAGAGAGAGAGAGAGAGAGAGAGAGAGAGAGAGAGAGAACTAGTAATTGTTGTTGTGGACATAGGCGCTGGAAATATGTAACTCAAAGAAAAAAAAAAAAGAGAGAAAACTGCATGATGATCTTTCCTCTAATGGGATGTCAAAAGACTGCCACCAAATTACAAGACAGCGACTATGTAACATTTCTTTAGTCTTTTGATTTCAAGTGTCTAGTTGAAGCGTATGTTGATACATTTTAAGTCTTCTATATTTTCTGGACATAGTTCTGTTTTACCTGCGATGAAATAAACAGTTGGGTAAAATTGTGTGTATCGTTAGAAGATGTATTTGTCATATGTCAAAGAAGCTGAAATAAAATCTAAAACTTGTGTTGCATTAATCATCAATAAAACATTGTTTGGTGCAGACAAAGTTATACTGTATATTCGTACGTGCCTCCGAAAGGTTTCCCGTGTTAAGAATATTTTCATTCTGAAAAGGGGCCAGGGTTGCATTACTGAGAGATTATCTGTCCACATGTCTACTAGTTTCTAAAGATCTACATGTCTTGCTGTGCGGGAAAATTTGAACATAAGAACTAGTAATATTTCAAATCATCGTCAAAGGCTTTCAGATATTTTGGATTTTTAAACATGCAAGCCATCCAGCTAGAGCTAATCGATTTCTGATGATTCAGTATTCAATAATTAGGGCAAACTGATGTTGAATTCGTGTACTGTGTATGATTTATGTATTCTTATGTATGCGTCATGGCGACCAAAACAAGGTTGCTACTACCCGTACACATCAGACAGTGAATGGAGTGTAAATGGTTCCTTTGGTATTTCATGCGATTCGTTTGCATTGTTGCATATGATTCATGCGAGATAGGAGAGTCTGAGAGATTCGATTCCAGTCATATGCCTGTGGAATTTCAATTGAGTTACGGTATTTGTAATGTCAGTTCGGAGAGAAATCCTTCTGTCAACCGTTTCAGATTTTTTTGTGTGTGTGTGTGTGTGTGTGTGTGTGTGTGTGTGTGTGATGATGATGATGATGATGATGATGATGATGATGATGATGTGATGTTTCACGCGTCAGATTCATGATTGGCTCAGCATGCTACTAGTTTTATTGATGACGAAATAAACGGAGCATTGAATGTTTTCAATGCCTGCATTAAAGATGCTGCTAAGGTTATGATTCAATAAATAAGAATAAATTATGATTTGGAATCCCAACACTGGCTTGAAACCGAATGTCACAGGCCTAACGATAAACAGAAAAATCAAAAAAATACATATGACGACGGAGATCGTCATTGCTATCGTGGGGCGAGGCGGGAGTGTAAATATTTACAAACATAAAAAAGGACAAAGTTTAACAACACGTCGTCGCGACAGAAGTGATTACAGAGAAAATCAGAAAAGAGTTTTGGAGCAACACACATCGGATGTCATCAGAAAGAAGAGAGCTGGCGGACAGCATCGGTATGGACACATGTCTGAACATTTTTACGTCATTGCCAACTAATGACGTAGATCCTAATAGTGGGTTTCCATGGGATCAAGTTGAAGGACAGGATTATTCTTGAAAAACCGTCCGATTTTGAAAGTGGGAATAACATTTGCTCTAAGGAAAATTACGGGCCCCCCTGGGCCAAACTGGTATAAGTGGTGAGCCGCTGAAATTGCTTGTAAAACTGATGAACAAAAAAAAAAGTAGAACATCTTCGTTACCTTTTTTAATTCTTTGTTTGACAAGGGAATTTATCCTGAAACTTGGACTGAATGTACTATTCTGTAACTGTACAAAAAGTGACGTGAATTATCAAAGTAAACATACAGGAATTTCTTCGAGTGATGGTAGCATTACACTGTA
>JADBJO010006709.1:50000-60000 GCA_016801955.1 Conus betulinus | reverse complement strand
TATTAAAGATTTTGTCTTGTCTTGTCTTGTCTTGTCTTGTTTCTGTCGTTCTCCGTCGGCCGTTCTCCATCCCTGCCTCCCTCCACCCTCCCTCTTTCTCTAATTCCAGATTGCATAATTCATTCTACACTGCTATGCCTTCATTGTTGTTTTATGCGTTGATGTGCTGTTCTGTACACTGTTTTCTTTCATATCTTTACATACGTTTTCTTTCTTTGAGGGCTGGATGGAAATACAAGCCTCTGCCCTGTGCTTATTCTTTTCCCTCAATAAACAACATTCGGTTCGTTTCGTTCGTTCGTTCCTCTCTCTCTCTCTCTCTCTCTCTCTCTCTCTCTCTCTCTCTCTCTCTCTTCTTCTTCTTCTTCTTCTTCTTCTTCTTCTTCTTTAAATAACCTTTTCTTTTATTATACTCTTTCGCCCCTCTTCTCTGTCTCTTACACAGAATTTCACCATGACGTCCGAGAACACCACCACCAAATACCACGGCTACCAACCTCTTTAGTGACAACGACGACAGCACCGAGAACAACAACAACACCAACTGGTGCGGCATCTACATCTCCATCCTCAACGCGCACGCGCGGGACACGCCGGGGTTGAACTCGGACCCCGCGCTCTTTGAACTGCTCAGCGACCAACACAACACAGACAATGCTTCCTCCTCCTCTTCTCGTCCTTCTCCTCCTCCTCGCCGTCGTCCTCTTCCTCCCACGCCCTCTCCCTCCTCCCCTCCCTGGCCAACTGCAGTGGTCATTCCAACCATTCCGTGGTGCCCATAGTGGCTTTGGCGCAGGCTCTCTACACCCACAGCGTGCCCGTCATTCTGACCATTGGTCTTCTGGGCAACATGGTGTCGCTGCGCGTCTTCCTGTCGCGGAGCATGCGCCGCCTGGCGGCCACCACGTACCTGGTGGCGCTGTCGTCGGCAGACATCTTGGCTCTGCTGTTCTACGTGCTGGTGGAGTGGCTCAGGTAAGGGGCTAGATGGAGGGTGGGGTGTGGGTGTGGGTGGGGAGGTATTGTTGTGAGGGTGGGGGTGGGAGGACATGCGTGATGATGTTCGTGGTGGTCGTTTACGTGTCGTTCGTTGTGGAATATGTGAGTTTGTGATCTGGATCTTTCTGCTATCACGCCCGTTATATCCAGCTGAAGAGAGACATAAACACACCTATCTCTGATCAGTTGATGGACATCTTCCACATGACAGGTTTTGTTGGTATTTATTCGTTCTCTCTCTCTCTCTCTCTCTCTCTCTCTCTCTCTCTCTCTCTCTCTCTCTTAGTGTGTGTGTGTGTGTGTGTGTGTGTGTGTGTGTGTGTGTGTGTGTGTGTGTGTGTGCGGGCGCGCGCGCGTGCTTATTTCCTTTAAAACATTGCATCTGAAATATTGAATTGTAAACGCGTCGCATGCTTCTTGTCCAGTCTCAGCGTGTCCAATATTCCTGCAATCAAACCTGACTCTGAATGTTTACAAAGGGCGCGTGGGTCTCTGCTTAGCCAGACGTTACTTGATATGAACTGTCCACCTCTTAATCATCCTACAACCTGAATCTCTGGGCAAGAACGCGGCAGCACAGGGGAGAGAAGTCGCAGAAGAGGTGACTGCAAAAGGAAAACACGGTTTTCAATTTTTACCAGGCCTGAGAGAGAAATTTTCCTCCTTTTGTTCGCAGATGACATTGTCTTAATGTCCTTAATCTTGTTGGGTGCAAAAATCAACTAGATAATCTGGCCAGAGCCTCAGACAGATTAGGATTAACTGTTAACTTAGATAAAACAAAAATTACTGTATTCAGAAAGGGTGGTCATCTCTCACGCACAGAAAAATGGTTCTTCAAAGGGACAGAAGTAGAAATCGTAAATAGCTATAAATATTTAGGTTTCACTCTTACTACTAAATTGTCCTTCGTTTCTGCTTTAGAAGGAGTAGCTAGAAGAGCCAAAGCTAAAGTTTGTGGACATTATGAAAACCATGTGGAGCTTAGGAGGTATGATGTTACGTTGTTTTTTCGGCTTTTTTTCGATGCACAAGTCAAAACCTATGCTGTTATATGCTTCAGAAATATGGGGGACAACAACACAATTTAAAATAATAGAATCTGTACATCTCTTCGCTTGTAAAAAACTTTTGAATGTGAACCTTAGAACCCCAAACACAATGGCATATGGCGAGACAGGAAGATATCCTCTATATATATAGCACCATCATTCTAACAGCGGAAGACATTCACAATATCCTAAACTGGTCTATTTCAATAAAATCATGCCTTGATCGATATGGTTTTCAGAGGTTTGGTTAAATGGAGGAGTAGGAAACGAAAGACAGTTTTTAAGAATATTCAGACAGAGAATGATAGACTGTTTTCAACAAGAGTGGGTAGCTAAAATAAATGAAAGTGATAGATTTAAATTTTATAGAAACTTCAAATCATCTTTAGTGTGTGAACAATATCTTTCAGTCATAACGATAAACAAATTTAAAACAGCGTTTACAAAATTTAGGCTTGGTATCAATGAATTACAGATCAATAAACGTTTGGCTTAAATATTTCAATTAAATGTCCATTTTGTGATAATATTGAACTGAAATACATTTTCTATTTTACTGTGCAGAATATAAAGAAGTTAGAGAAAAGTACGTAGCTAAATATTTTTATGTCAACTCTTCAGACAAAGGGCTGTGTACGTTCTTATTGAGTAATGAAAATACCTTAGTACTCAGAGATGTGGGGATGTATATTTTTTTTATTCATTAAAATATAGAGAGGAACGTATGTTAGCCAACAGCTAGCTCTTTTCACCACGTAGAGTCATGTGTTTGTTTATATTTTTGCATGATGCCATAAACACATATACATGTTGCTCACGAAGTGGTGGTTATATTTGTTTATATTGCTGGGTTGGAATGTTTATAAAGCTATTATTCTGTCAGTGTAGTAGACAAAGATTGTACTGTTTTCTCGCCAAAATGTATTAATTGCCTGGAGGAGGATGTTTTTCTGTATCTTTGCAATCCTTTCTTTGTTTCTTTTCGGTTCATAACTCCCCTTTTCCCGCATGTGTGTGCCCCCTTTCTCTCTCTCTCTCTCTCTCAGTAGTGTGTGTGTGTGTGTGTGTGTGTGTGTGCGTGTGTGCGTGTGTGTGTGTGTGTGTGTGTGTGTGTGTGTGTGTGCGGGCGCGCGCGCGTGCTTATTTCCTTTAAAACATTGCATCTGAAATATTGAATTGTAAACGCGTCGCATGCTTCTTGTCCAGTCTCAGCGTGTCCAATATTTCCTGCAATCAAAACCTGACACTGAACGGGAAGATGTTTACAAAGGGCGCGTGGGTCTCTGCTTAGCCAGACGTTACTTGATATGAACTGTCCACCTCTTAATCATCCCTACAACCTGAATCTCTGGGCAAGAACGCGGCAGCACAGGGGAGAGAAGAGCAAGGGAGGGGACGGGGGACGGGGGAGGGGGGCGGGGGCGCATGTTAGTCAAGAACAGGTGGTAGCCGCATTATATTTTCTTTTGATGTTATCAAGGTTATCAAATTTGGTATGTACGTTTCAGCTGTTCTTGTATGTATCCACAATGGGCTTTAGGACTCATCTTGCTGCACTACCGGTTCCATCTCACCTTCTGGCTCAGTTCCCCCCAGACCGCCCTCCGTATCCCTCCTCCCTCCCCCATCCCCTATCGCCGACCTCAGTCCCAATTCTTACGGTCTCCACATTACTCAAACCCGCGATCCCCCCAGATCTCCAGTCGTGTAACTCCCCACACTGCTGCGAGAAAACACCAATTCCTCAAGCCTTCAAGTTTAATTTTTTCATTTCCACTCTTCAGATTACTTTTTTGTTTCAAAATCTGTCTCTCTTCTTTCATCAGCGCCATTGTATCCTGAAAAAGAATCATTCCGCAACCACCAGATGCAACATCTTGAGGGCAACAATCTCTGCCATTCCTTCATTCCTTTCATTCGTGTTTGCGACATTAACGTTCATTTCAAAGAGCTGTAGGCCGGTTGTGTGATACATGTCTGGAACCAGATGACGTCGGATTACAAGACCCGGCTATTTGTTGTTGTTATTATTGTTGTTGTTGCTGTTGTTGTTGTTGTTGTTCTTCTTCTTTCTTGTCGTTGATGATGATGATGATAACGATTATAATGATGATGATGATGATGATGATGATGATGATGATGATGATGATGATGATGATGATGACGATGATGATGATGATGCTGATGATGATGATGATGATGATGACGACGATGATTCCTTGAGCTATTCATTACTGGCGCTGTAATCTCTAAGACCCTTGTTAGCTGTGTGATTTATCTTGTCCAGCTGGTCGTCGTAATTGGCGTGTGGCGTGTCTTCTCCAGGAACAGCAGAACAGGTGCGTGATACGTCTCTCAGGCCCCTGGCGTTAGTCAAACAAGTTCCCCGAGTGCTGCTCCACCCTGTTTCGTGACAGATAGGATTCCCAAAGCAAAGTAAAAAAAATGACTGAAATGCGAAGGAAAGTGGCGCCACCAAGTGACTAGTGTTTTAGCTGTTCCATGGATATAACGTTTGCACACCAGCTTCTGTTGGTTTGTCTTTCTGTCGACAAGAACGCGCTCGTGCGCGCTCAAGCGCGCGCAAGCGCGCGCACACACACACACACACACACACACACACACACACACAAACAAACACACACACACACACACACACACACACACACACACACACACACACACACACACACACACACACACACACACACACACACACACACACACACACACACACACACGAAGAAAAAGAAGAAGAAGAAGAAGAGAAGAAAAAGAGGAAGATACTGATGATGAAGATTTCTCTCTGATATTTCCTACTCTTGGTGCTTTCAATTTCAGGTGTTTATCAATCATCAGTGGATTCTCACTGCGTGTGGACTTGTCCATGTAGGCTACATCATATCCGCTAACTTTCCAAACCACACTGCACAGGATTTACAGCCGAGAGATACATACATAAATCAGTGACCTCAGAAACTTTTGCACGAGACTCTCACGGCTACGACTTAACAGAGGTCAGACCCGCGCATCGGGGGGACGGAAGAGCTTAGTGGTAGAGCGCCGGACTCGTATTCTTGGTAATCCTGGGGTTCGAATCTACGCCGGCACGTTTTGGTAGGGGTGGGGGTGGAGGGGGGGGGGGGGATGGGGGTCCCCCGAGTTAAAATTGGTTCTGACTCTATTTCCTATGCAGTCATTCGAATGAGACTATAAATCAAGGTTCTGTGTGTGAACGTTCGCATAACGTATCGCATACCCGTAAAATCCCATCACCAACTTTTGGAAGAGAAGGCCAGTCTGGCCGTTGGAATGGTCACATGTTACACATACTCATAGCATGCACCTTCCCCGAAGTTGGAGTACGGCTGCCTCAATGGCGAGATTAAAAAAACCGGTCATACATAAAACCCCACTCCCTCTGTTGGGTAGATGGGATTCATCCTTAATGTCTATACAGGGAGTGTCAACAGGAGTACCAGCCTGCATACACGGAAAAAAGACCCACGGATCATCCCCGACAAAACGGCCAGACCTGGGACACCTTCCTGACATGACTCACACCACCACTGCCGTTCCTTTCAGGTGGGGCTGACCCCCACCTCAATGACCTGACATTACTCACACCACTGCTGTTCCTTTCAGGTGGGGCTGACCCCCACCTCAATGGTCTGACATTATTCACACCACTGCCGTCCCTTTCAGATGGGACTGACCCGCATGCACCTCAATAACCTGACATCACCCACCCCACTGTTGTTCCCTTCAGATGGGGCTGGCCCCACCTCAATAACCTCACATTACCCCCACCACTGCTGTTCCTATTAGGTGGGACTGACCCCCCACCTCAATCCCTTGTCATCACGCCCACCACTGCTGTTCCTTTCAGATGGTGCTGGCCCCACCTCAATGACCTGACATTACTCACACCACTGCTGTTCCTTTCAGATGGGGCTGACCCCCACCTCAATCCCCTGACATAGCACACCCCACTGCTGTTTCTTTCAGATAGGGCTGACTCCACCTCAGTCCCCTCACATGACCTCTACCACTGCTGTTCCTTTCAGATGGGGCTGGCCCCACCTCAATCACCAGCAGGAACCCGAGTTCCTCAACACGGCAGGGGTGTGCCAGCTGCTCTTCTACCTGTCCTACGTCAGCCGCTTCCTGTCCGCCTGGTTCATCGTCACCTTCACCGTGGAACGTTACATCGGGGTGTGCCACCCGCTCAAGAGGAAGGACATCTGCGGGAACCGCTCGGCCCGCAAGGTGCTGGGCTCCCTGGTGGTCTTCGCTCTGGGTGGTCATGACCTTCAAACCCATCCTCACCGGGCCCAGAGAGTTCCGCACCAATGATCTGAAGGTGAGCTGGGAAGAAGGGATGGGTGGGTAGGTGGATGGGTGGGTCGTGTTGGATGGGTAGGGTGGGGTGGGGTTTAATGGGTGGGTGTTTTTTGGCTTTGTTTTTTTTTCTTTCCTTTTTCTTCTTTTTTTTGTTGGGGGGGGGGGGGGGGGGGGGGGGGGGGGGGGGGTGAAGTTGCGTGAAGGGTTTGTGGGTCTGGTGGTGATGGTGGCGGTGGTGGTGGTGGTGATGGTAGAGGTGGTGGTGGCAACGGTGGTGGTGGTGTTGCTGTTGGTTGGTGGTGATGGTGGGTGGTGGTGTTGGTTGGTGATGGTGTGGTGGTGGTGGTGGTGGTTTGGTGGTGCTGCTACTGGCTGGTGGTGTTGGTCATGGTAGCGGTGGCGGTGGTGGTGAATGGTGTGTGTGTGTGTGTGTGTGTGTGTGTGTGTGTGTGTGTAGTCAAGTCGAGTCAGAATTTTGTTTGCATCCTACCGTCGCCAAAAACAAGAAAAATCAATAAATATGTGAAAAGAAAACGGAGTAAACCGCACAAAACAATGCATGAGTGTGTATGCGTGTGTGCCCACGCGCGCGCGCGTGTGTGTGTGTGCGTGTGTGTGTGTGTGTGTGTGTGTGTGTGTGTGTGTGTGTGTGTGACAGACAGACAGACAGACAGACAGACAGATACAGAGACAGAGAGTTTGTGTGTGCATGTGTGAGGGAGGGATGTAATCTGGGTGTGTGCCCGTGGTCTTGTGTGTGTGTGTGTGTGTGTGTGTGTGTGTGTGTGTGTGTGTGTGTGTGTGTGTGTGTGTGTGTGTGCGCGCGCGCGTGTGAGTGTGTACCTTTATAAGAGACCACGCTTACAGAATGAAATGCATCACGTAGGGACATGTTTTTGAACAGACCAATACCCCAGACAGTGGCTAAATTGGACACACGTGACAGATATGCAGGGGAGTGGAGGCTTCTAATTTGTGTTAATGACTGATGACATTCATGTTCCACGCCCACAACCACCGAGGGTAATATGACATATAGGATAACCCTCACAGAGTGGCAGGGGGAGGGAACTTATCTATTACCACAGTACACCACCAGAGCGACAACAGGTTGAGATGGAAAGCAGCTTTTCCAGACTTTTATGTCTGAAAATGGGCGAGATTTGATCTCACAACCTTTCACTTTGAATCAACGATCTACCGCCGGGCAAGCCGGCACCCAGTATTCAAAGAGCTTGTCAACGAAGAACTCTAAACCTGGTTAGGTGTAGCGAGTCACCAGTTTCAAGAGTGGTGCCTAGAAGAATGTACGTTTGAACCCCTCGAAGACATGAACTTTGTGGAAATCGGCAGTCCCGTCAGCTTCAGCCAGAGTTGTACAGTGTGCTGTGGGTGCAGGCTTAGATGGGGAGGACTTGAACCACACAGCCATGTTTCTTCTACTGAATGGCTGCGTCCCTGAGAATGCTGTTCAAACTGTCAGTACCAACCCTGCAGGTGTCTGTATCTCTCAGGCCTGACTGACGGAGTAATAAACTGTAGAAGACAGTGTTGAGTACCGCCCTGCCGTGTAGAAGACAGTGTTGAGTACCGCCCTGCCGTGTAGTGTTAACCAGTGTGGAACTCCTCAGCACCATGATCGTCATCCAAGATGTCTCAGAGTCTGCGGCTGTTCGCGCCTGGTTGTTAAGCTTTCCTTCATTTCTTTTTTCTTGTGCACCTCGTGCCTGTGGTAGAGGTCGTGTGACAGTATCTGTGTGGACAACCTTCTCGAGACTCTCGCGGAATGATCGGGATGGCGACCTCGTATCAGGGTCGCTAGGCAACGCTGGCCTCTCCACTACACCGTCACTGTGGTCAGTAGTCGGAGTTGGTGACGCCTTTGTCACACACCGCATTTGCAAAAAATAAAAAACAAAAACAAAACAAAAACAAGAAAAAAACACACTCAATCATACACACGGCATGTTTACTCCACACGCGTGCATCTGCTGCTCCATTCATCTAAAGGAGACACTGGGGAAACAAGAATTCACTTGTTTGAGTTCCCTTCACCGAACACAACACAAAATTTCATAATGCATTAAACAAACACGAAATAGCCTTTCCGTTTGTACATGTTGCTATCACTGTTTCATCAAATTTGTTAGTAGCTGCATGACACTAGAGAGGCGGCTCGTTTTCTTTCTTTTTAATCAGCAAGACATCAACACCACATCTCTCGTTTCTTCTTTTTTCAAATAGTAAAGTTGCCATGGAAAATAAGGTTCCTTGGTACAAAAATTCCCCCAACAGGAATTAAGTTTCCATGAGATTGGTAGTTGACTCCAGAGGTTGGAAGCTGAGTTTTTCCATAGGGAATCAACATTCTAACCAGCAGAGCTCTTAGCAGGCTTTTCCATAGGGAATCAACATTCCACATTCACCAGCAGAGCCCTTAGCAGGCTTTTCCGTAGGGAATCAACATTCTAACCAACAGAGCTCTTAGCAGGCTTTTCCATAGGGAATCAACATTCCAACCAGCAGAGCCCTTAGCAGGCTTTTCCATAGGGAGTCAACATTCTAACCAACAGAGCCCTTAGCAGGTTTTTCCGTAGGGAGTCAACATTCTAACCAGCAGAGCCCTTAGCAGGCTTTTCCGTAGGGAATCAACATTCTAACCAGCAGAGCCCTTAGCAGGCTTTTCCATAGGAAGTCAACATTCTAACCAGCAGAGCTCTTAGCAGGCTTTTCCATAGGGAGTCAACATGCTAACCAACAGAGCCCTCAGCAGGCTTTTCCATAGGGAATCAACATGCTAACCAACAGAGCCCTCAGCAGGCTTTTCCATAGGGAATCAACATGCTAACCAACAGAGCCCTCAGCAGGCTTTTCCATAGGGAATCAACATTCTAACCAACAGAGCCCTTAGCAGGCTTTTCCATAGGGAATCAACATTCTAACCAACAGAGCCCTTAGCAGGCTTTTCCATAGGAATCAACATTCTAACCAACAGAGCCCTTAGCAGGCTTTTCCATAGGGAATCACCATTCTAACCAACAGAGCCCTTAGCAGGCTTTTTCATAGGGAATCACATTCTAAGCAACAGAGCCCTTAGCAGGCTTCTGTCTGCGCTACATCAACATCGACCGCTCCCTGGCCGCAGGGAAAACGAAGTTTTCCTTTTACAACCCCCAAGTCGGCCCAAGCCAAGCATCCTATCCGCCAGTCTAACAACTCTCCTGGTCTGCCCTGTATACACTCATCCCACAACACAGATAGCTTCTCTCACTAATCGAGTGCCTCAGCGTCCAATCAACGATACGAAAAGATTAGGGATCCAAGCACAGTTTACGTATGTTCTGGCCTTTGCGTCAAAAGTTCAAAATTGACAACTGCACGCATCTGCTGTCTTCATAGCCTTGCTTTGTTGGACCAGAACACACACCACAGAACACCGCTGACGTGACTCAGCAGCAGTGCAGTGCCTTTTTATGCGGGTGTTCTACTGGCTGCCTGCTCTTAGTTGATCTTTGTGGATATGCTTGTGTGTATGGAGGAGCTGATATGAGCGGTGTTGGGACAATGCCTGTGTGAAATGGACTGCAGCTGTGTTGATAAATCAA
>JADBJO010006709.1:0-32500 GCA_016801955.1 Conus betulinus | reverse complement strand
CGTGTATTTGTGTATTTATGTACGTGCGTTCGTTTGTGGTGTGTGCGCGCGGGCACGCGCGCCCGTATGTGTGTGTATGTGCGTGAGTACGCACGCGCGCGCTGTGTGTGTGTGCGCCTGTGTGTGTGTGTGTATGTGTGTGCGCGTATTTTTGTGTGTTAATTATGCTTCTTTGCTTTGAATGAAAAACGTTGGTATTCTGTTCATAATGTTTTCTTAAATGTCAGTACAACTTTGAGTTAATCTGACAAAAAATTGGTTTCAGTCTGTCAGTGTGTGTGCACATAATGACATGCAACCATACACAGACATCAATGCGTGCGCGCGACCACATACATACACACGCGCGCGTGCGCGCGCGCGCACGCACGCACACACACACACACACACACACACACACACACACACACACACACACGCACGCACGCACGCACGCACGCACACGCACACACACACACACACACACACACACACACACACACACACACACACACACACACCGTAGAAATACGGTAGGAAGACTTCTAGCTCCCCCCGACTGGTCCTTACACGCATTTTTTTTTCCTCATGAAATTCGGATGTTCATTTGCAGAGATCTGAATCAGCAGATCTGTGTGTGTGTGTGTGTGTGTGTGTGTGTGTGTGTGTGTGGGGGGGGGGGGGGGAGCGGGAGGGAATGGGAGACTGGAAAAGAAAGGAAATGAGAATGAACAATCAGGAAAACAGAAACATAGAACCCTTCACTAGTAATATATGGGAACCATTGTAATCCATCTTGAAGACAAGAACATGGATATCGCCTGCTCCGAGGCCTTCGTCCGCTGGATCGGACTCATCAGAAGGCACGGGGCTGACTGTGTTTGTGCTCGCTCGGCATCACATCAGAGACAGACATACCCCGCTCTGTCAGTCTGTAAAATCTTTGGAACGTTTCCCAGGCTGGAGAGAGAGGTGAAGGGGTCTGTGCCCACGTGGGTGACGTCATCAATGTGGCTGACCTGTTGATCTCGTATACCTGACACAGTTTCCGTGGTGACCTGATGCTGAAGCCTGGTGTGTGTGTGTGTGGGGGGGGGGGGGGGGTGGAGGGAGGAGGGGGGGGGGGTTATATCCCAGGAAGGGTGGTGAGGTGATACGTACAGAGCCAGTTCACTAATGAAAGAGGGGAGGCAAGGGCGGGAGGGGTGGGGGGCACGAGGGGGGCGAGGGGGCACGAGGGGTTAAGAAGGTTCCTCCGCCGTTTGTCAAACTCCTCAGGGGCCTGTTTAGTGGGTAGCACGTGTCTGTGATGTAGATGTCAGTTTCCTCTGTGACGGCTGAGCGAGCATCACGCAGGTGGATGGGTGGGTAGGTGCGTGCATGCGTGTGTGCGTATGTGTATGAGAGATAAGGAGAGTGTGTGTGTGTGTGGGGGGGGGGGGGGGGGGGGGGGGCAAAAGGGAGAGGAAGAGGATGGCTTGTTTGGTTGGTGATGCTTCGTATTCTTCCTTGTTCTCCCTAAAACAATATGGTACAGAGAGAGAGAGAGAGAGAGAGAGAGAGAGAGAGAGAGGGATGAGTGACTATGTCATTTATGAAAAACTCTATGGATCTATCTCAATGCAAGCTCACTAAATGATATGTGTATGTATGTATGTATACACACACACACACACACACACACACACACACACACACACACACACACACACACACACAGATGATAGATAGATAGATAGATAGATAGATAGATAGATAGATAGATAGATGTTCGGCATTATATATTTGTCAATCAATGGGACATTGCATCTCTTAGGAGATCCAAGTAAAGGTTGTTCTGCACAATTCTTAGCCACTGACAATGCTTGGGTTATTATTGAACATCAGAGCTGACCACTCGGACTGTTCCGTACCTTTTGATCTCCCTTGCATACTTGAATGGATCCTCAAGCATTGAAGGCTCAAAGATTGTCCCCTACACTTTATACTGTTTGCATAATGTTTCTGGTTTTTCAGCAACCTTTTTCCTGTTCACATTTTCCTTTTGTTTCATTTACTACCCTTCGCTGGCTGCTTTGGGGCTGCTGTTCGATTCTTTTTTGAACCCCTGGTGCTGAGAACACCACAGAATTATGAACTGTGGTGTGTCTCTATTTGACACCAAGAGCACAGACACAGTCAGCCGTGTCTTCCTGATGAGTACGATCCAGCGGACGAAAGGCCTCCAGAAGCAGGCAATACCAATAGATCTGTCTTTGGGAGGAATTGCGATGGTTTCCTCATGTACTAGAAAAGTTATAATACATTTTCTTAATTTTACGTTCCCAGTTTCTTCTTCACTTGAAAACCCCCTCACCCCGCACCACCCCCATCCCACAATTCTTTTCTTACTAGTTCAAATCTTTGCCAAGTCATACTACAATGACGGAAAAATTGTTAGCCTGCACTTGTTTTCCCCCACTACTTAACTGTTCGGCTAATCGACGCGATTAGCATTACTTTAAGAAAAATTGACCAATTAACCCTGTTACCCTTGGGGAAACACACCATGACATCAAGTCCTGTCAGCCTATAACCTGCCTTAAATTTACAGTTTTCACAATGACATCAAGTCCTGTCAGCCTATAACCTGTACAGTTTTCACAATGACATCAAGTCCTGTCAGCCTATAACCTGCCTTAAATTACAGATTTCACAATGACATCAAGTCCTGTCAGCCTATAACCTGCCTTAAATTTACAGATTTCACAATGACATCAAGTCCTGTCAGTATCATGTTGAACACTTCCCTTCAGCTGATGGGACTGACCACCAACATGTCCACCCCAGCCAACCAATCAGATGATTCTCCCACTGGTGCCATGAACTGGTCAGTTCCAGAGGGCTGCACTGTGGTCCTCTTCAGTCAGATGGATTCCTCTCCCTGGACCTACCCCGGTGGTCTGGTCAGCGCAGAGGAGAGACTCTTAGTTCAGAAAATCAGACAGTACTTACAGGTGTTGCTGTTTCTGATTGGAGGACCGGTTAACGTCATCAACATGGTGGTGTTTTACAGACAGGGTCTGAAGGATCGTGTCATGTTGTGTCTGTTCTCCCTGGCTTCACTGATGAACTTTACGTAACTTTGCAAACGGTGTTCCAAGCTGAAGAAATATATAATCTATTCCGCTCTAGGCAAGGGATAGGCCCCTATCTGACTTTTGTGATCAACAGTAACATTTTGATTGTCATTGGTGTCTATTATGTTTCTCCCATCTTGTCCGCCATGATCGCCGTAGAGAGGTGTCTGTGTGTGTTCAATCCACTGACATTCCAAAGCCTGCTCCGCACCAGGACAATGGCAGGGATCATCTTCGCGGTGTTTGTTTTAATGTACGTTCTTTCATTCTGCATATATGTCCGATTTCATGTCGGATGTCTGTACGATCCTGTGTTTGGTGTCCGCGTCATGGCTCCTATCGAATCAGAGTTTTTCAAAACGAACACAGATTTTGTTAACATCATGGAGAGCACTGTGCTTGGTGTCGGCATTCTAGGAGGGGCGATGATAGTGACGACAACTGCAACAATCCAAACGATCAGGAAACTTCGTCAACTCCAGGAATGGCGGACAGAAGCCTCCGCCTCCTTCTCCTCCCGTGAAGTCGGTCTGACGCGGATGCTTGTGGGTAGCTCCATCTTGTTCATCATCTGCATGTCCCCTAACACTCTCTTCAACTTTGTTCGGCTCTTTTTCCCCGAAGTGGACTACGGAAAGCGCGATCATAATTTGTACTTATGTTGTGCCTGGATTGGTGATGCCTTTCTGATGTTGAAGCCTTCCTACAGCCTCTTCGTCTATTACACCATGGGAACCCGCTACCGCCAAACGTTCTGGACCATCTTTGGAAGGAAGAGGAACCAACAGGTGTCGTGAGGCTGGAGCGCCAGGACAACGGTCTCTTGGCCTGCAATGAGGTGACGTGGAGTGCGCAACACTTGGATCGATGATATATTGGTTCCAAGTAATGGTTTGGTGATCGCATTTGGTACCATTTCTTTCGCTAGGTAGTACTAGTTTTGAAATCCGTATCATAAAGTGCACACATCTCTCTCCGGTTCAGTGAGTGGTTAAAGACTGCAACTGCTGTTAGCACAGTTACTGCCACTTCGACGACAAACGACAACGACAACGACAATGACTGCGACTGTGACTGTGACTGCGACTACTACAACAACTACTACTACTACTACTACTACTACTACTACTACTACTGCTGCTGTGCTGCTGCTGCTGCTGCTGCTGCTGTACTGCTACTATTACTTCTACTGCTACCATTGCTGCTGCTATTGCTACTACTACTACTACTACTACTACTGCTGCTGCTGCTGCTGTTACTACTACTATTACTACTACTACTGCTGCTGATGCTGCTGCTACTACTACTACTACTGTTACTGCTGATGCTGCTACTACTTCTACTAACACTACTACTGTTACTGCTGCTGCTGCTGCTGCTACTACTACTGTGTACTGCTGATGCTGCTACTACTACTACTACTACTACTACTACTACTACTACTACTACTACTACTACTACTACTACTGCTGCTGCTACTACTACTACTGCTGCTGCTGCTGCTGCTGCTGCTACTACTACTACTACTGCTACTGCTACTACTGCTGCTACTGCTGCTACTGATGCTGCTTGTGCTGCCACTACTTACTACTGCTACCACGACTACCACTGATACTACTATACTACTGCTACTACTGCTACTGCTACCGCTACCACTACTACTGCTACTACTACTACTTCTGCGGCTGCTACTACTGTTACTACTGCTACTACTACTACTACTACTTTTGCGGCTGCTACTACTGCTACTACTGCTGCTACTGCTACTACTACTACTACTACTACTACTACTACTACTACTACTACTACTACTACTACTACTACTACTACTACTACAACAACTGCTACTACTACATTCTACAAGGCAATACTTGGGGACACTGTACAAGAAACTGGTGAGAGATTACACTTTGGAAGAGTGTGTGTTTACAGTTATATAGCATGGCAGACCGTGTTTCGTTTATGTCAGAAACTGTGTCCAGCCTCCTGATCATTCAATATGCGTTAGTATATCAAACGAGCATGTCGACGGAAACAAACTATTCATGCCAGCTTTTGAAAAGAGAAGAATGTAGAAAGTGTTGTTTGCCCTCTCTGTGCCTTGGTCCAACGAGTCACGGAAATCGTGCTGCTTATGCCGTGAATAAAGAACACCAGGTGACTGGTTTATCATCTGGGGGATGGTCTGTTGTCTGGAGGGACAGGCTGGTCAGCGGTGTCGTACAGGAAGGCATTGAGAGGGTACACCCTCAATTTCTCTCAATGACAACGGGATACAGAAAAGGCCACGACTTGCCTATCAGGGTTAGCATGACTCCAGGTAAGGTGCGGGGAAAAGAAATGACAAGAGAGAAGAACGAACAAACAAAAAAAAAAATAGTATTTCTATCGATAAAGTAATGTTCCACATTGATTCAAAACAAGACAATTGATCCATGTTTGTCTGGGTTTTCTTTTTTTTATTTTGTCTGTTCAGGAACTTTTCTCCCCCAGATAGACCAGTGACAGACGGTTGACTTCTTTCTCAGAGAAGGGCACAGGCATATTTGATATGAAGTAAGTGAACATGAGATCAGAAGACGGTGAAGGATTTGTGGCTTTGAGGAAACCAAATCCAGGAACCAAAATTGCGTGTAGGTCTGTGAGGACAGGTGTTTTGCTTGTTGTTCAAAACATTTCCATGCTACTGTTTGAGGCCAATTTGTAAAATTACAACAACAACAAAAAAAAATGAAAGGAACTAGTTAATATTTTGTATTGAAACACATGTGCGTATAAAAACATTCTGTGAAACTATAGTAAAAATCACTTTACGCAAACAGTGTAAAGTTTCGACGTGAATTAAAGTGGAACACTCTTTTGTTTCTCTGTCTAGCTGTGTATTGACCTATTGACGCGAGCGATAGTCTGATAGTTCATGGAAATGTTTATGTGATATTTTGCAGAACATGGCTGCCTGTTTGATCGAGTGTTTCATTACTTTGATAAAGAAAAGACTGTAGGTGAAGAATGAAACAGAAAAAAAACGTTATAGAATATGGATAAAAATTTCTTCAATGGGACATTCAGAAATTGTTTAAAGGCAAAGTAGCGTATTGTTTCACATTGTCTACAATCAAATTACAAGACACAACCTTTCGCTGCATACTTTATAATGGGCTCAATTTCTTAAGTAAAAAAACCTATTGGTTTGCATTCATTGTTCAGTTTTACAAGTGGCCACGCATTTTCTACAATGCTTTCCCCTCCATTTTGCCATTAAGGGGTCAGACAACGCACAGATTGTCTGTTTATGAAAAGCTTTCCTGGTGGTGGCATAAGTCATACAGCTTGCCTGTCTCTGATTTTTTTCAGGAAACACAGAGGAAGACTTGCCTACATTCTGTCTGCAGACACAGAAATGATCATTCACATCAAGGAAAGCAAGGAGAAGAATGATATGTAGGGTAAAAATAATCATTATTGCCTCTACTACTACTACTGCTGCTGCTGATGCTGCCGCTGCTGCTTCTGCTGCTGTTGCTGATGCTGCTACATAAGAATTCCGTTGTCAGTTCATCAGGTCAGTTGCCAGGTAAGTTGCCAGGCAAAATGTTGTCCTCATGTGGAAGTGGAACCTATCTTTGAAGACGACAGTGAACGGGAGATGCTTCGGGACAGAGAGAGAGAGAGAGAGAGAGAGAGAGAGAGAGAGAGAGAGAGAGAGAGAGAGAGAGAGTTTCAGCAAGGTGGGATCTTGATCCCTCCTGTCGCTTTTGTCTTCCCCAAAGTGGCAGTCATTTTCCTAAGTGCCAATGCCTCTGTGCCGTGGTTCGGCAGGTATCTCCATCAAGATCTGTGGAGAGCAGTATGATCCAAGATGGTTGTGTGTAGCTTGTTCCTTTTGAATTGGCCCTTGGTGTGTCCTTGTAGCTCATGAGGGCCCTACCCTAGTCACTCTGAACCTGCAGCCAGCCGCATAGGAGCACTGAGAGAACACACTGCTGTCATAGGAGCACTGAGGGAACACTGCTGTCATAGGAGCACTGAGGGAACACTGCTGTCTTCCATGAGGAAGATGTGTACGGCCATGGCTACTGAACCTTCATGAATAAACACTCGATAAGGGAAAGTCCACACCTTCCGAAACATAAAGGCCGGGCGCTTTGGTATACGGCTTAATGTTGCAGATCTTGCACTGAAAATGCAAGTAGAATGTTCCAGTTGTTGCATGCTTTGTCGACACATTGTCCAAGCCTCACAGCAGTATGGAAGAGCACAGCAATACACGGAAATTGTGGTAGAGAATTTGATGCCGTGGTTTTCCCATAGTTTCCGAGATTGTTGAAAGCTGCGCCGGCCTTCGCCTTTAGTGGTGTCACTCGGGAGTCCGCCGATTTCGTGCTGGCCGCAGTGCTGCCCAGACAGCAGAACTGTCCACGGTGTTCATCTCTGTGTCGTTGATGACAACAGCGACACAAATAGTCACGCAGGCCTTGAATTTGCTCTTTTTGCCTCTTCAAAGACCTGATAACATTAAACTGTGGCATGGGAGCCAGCGCCGTGAAGACCAAGCTTTAGGTCTCATCATCATACCTGTATCTATTCTGATGGAACTGTCCGCGGACACCAAGCTTTAGGTCCCATCATACCTCTATCTATTCTGATGGAACTGTCCGCGGACACCAAGCTTTAGGTCCCATTATACCTCTTTGTTTTCTGATGGAACTGTCCGAGGAGAGAGGATAGAAACTGTTCAACCTGGGATCTGTTATCGCCAAAGACTTTCCGAAACCAGAAATCCTCTCAAAGGCAGTAAAGACAACATCAACTCTGTCCACACTAAACCCTGCACGAAAGGACCAACAAAAAAAATCTCCATGAAAATCCAGATAACACTCCTAACGCTGTGGAAATCTTTCATCTTCCTGTATGCAGGCAGGACATTGACCCTTACAGCGGATTTGGAAGCAAGACACCAAGCCATACCCCACAAAACATATATATTGATAATGTCACTAATGAGCAATTGCATCAAATCATAAAGCATTACATCAGACCAAATGAAGATCTACTGAAATCACTAGTGAAGAAATGAAATCTGCGTCGGTACCGCCACGTAGCAAGATCCAGTGGCCTTGCTAATCCAATTTTCCGGAGAACTGTAGAAGGATCCAGAAAGGAAATGAAATAACAACAACTACAAGAACAACAACAACAACGAGTACAAATACACACACAAACATGACAACGTCAACTTTCACACACAAACAACGACATCACAAAGTTCACACTCAAACGACGACATCTCAATGTTCACACACAAACAACGACATTTCAATGTTCATACAAATAATGACCTCTCAATGTTTACACACAAGCACTGATATCTCAATGTTCACACACAAGCACTGATATCTCATGTTTTTACACACAGGCACTGATATCTCAATGTTCACACACAAGCACTGATATCTCAATGTTTACACACAAAACACTGATATCTCAATGTTCACACACAAGCACTGATATCTCAATGTTTACACACAGGCACTGATATCTCAATGTTCACACACAAGCACTGATATCTCAATGTTTACACACAGGCACTGATATCTCAATGTTCACACACAAGCACTGATATCTCAATGTTCACACACAAACACTGATATCTCAATGTTCACACACAAGCACTGATATCTCAATGTTTACACACAGGCACTGATATCTCAATGTTTACACCCAAGCACTGATATCTCCAATGTTCACACACAAGCACTGATATCTCAATGTTCACACACAAACACTGATATCTCAATGTTCACACACACAACAGTGACCTGTCAATGTTCACACACAAATGATGACATCTCAATGTTCACACACAAACAATGACATCTCAATGTTCACACACGCAAACAATGGCCTCTCAATGTTCACACACAAATAATTACCTCTCAATATATACACACAAATAATGACCTCTCAATGTTCACACACAAACAATGACATCTTAATGTCCAAGCAATGCTGGTCACGTGACATCAGATATTTCTCAGGACTTGAAAGAATAGGTTGGATGTAGTGTCCATAAGTTTTTTTTTTTTTTTTTTTTTTTTTTTTCTATTCAGATGTTCCAGTGAATCCGTCTGGTGGTGCCTTGAAGAGAAATCTGGGTGTTTGCGTTGTGTAATAATAAGACAGGTGATAATTATGACAGGTGATAATTATGGCAGGTGATAATTATGCATCCAGTACTCCCAAGTCTGTAGCACAAGCAGCGGTTCCTGTCCAGCAGGTCTGGACTGACCTGTGGTGAGAGAGGGAGGACATTTCGTTCAAACTCTTGGTACCTCAAAACGTATTTTGCCGAGATGTTTACTGGAAGATAACTGTGTATCAACATGTGAAAAAGGTCATATAATAGGACGCACTCTCAGGCTTCAAATGGCTTGACAAACTCAACATTTTACTCTTTGCAAAGTCCTTTTGGTTATGTAAGCACACGTATACTCCGGATTATAAATGATACTCCGGATATAAATGATACTCCCGATACTCCGGATTATAAATAGACAGATCAATAGAGAAATGAATAAATAAATGAATACATAAATAAGTAAACAAAGAATGAATATTGATAATTAATAAATAGTAAAATTTAAACTGGTAAATAAATAAGTAAATACATAAATAAATAAATAAAATGGAAAATAGAAAATGAAACATATGTGTATGTATGTGTGTATGTATGTATGTATGTATGTATGTATGTATGTATGTATGTATGTATTGGACAAAGATACGCACCATTTTCAGCAGCTGCAACAACAAGGGAGAATCATCCGTGTTGCAATTCCGGATGCGGCAATGGCCCACTCCATAGGACACCTCACCAACACCAACGTCAGTGACCAAATAACCAGGTTCATCAACAAGGGACGTCTACAGCTGCTGGAGACCAATGCAGTGAACAACATATACTATCCTGATACTTACCGGAGAGAGTGTGCTTTGTGCAGGTTTCGTTCTGACACCAACTCCCATGCCTTGAATGGATGTCGTCAACTGAGGGGCCTCTACACACAAAGACACGACAGATGCGTTGAGATCATCAGAAAGGAGCTACAGAAATGCATTGCGACCGATTTTGTGGATGTTTTTCAAAATAGGCCTGTCTCTATAAACGGTGTTGAAGATCTACCAAGGCTGAAACCTGATCTATGCTTCATCGACCATCGAAACGCGGTGGCATTCGTCATCGAGGTTTCAAACCATTTGACACATTCACACAAACATGCTATGAGGGCAAATTTCAAAAGTACATGCCTCTTTGCTATGCTCTTAGTGATGCCGGATTTAGCACGAAAGTGGTTGTTCTTGTAATAGGTTCACTAGGCATAGTTCATAAAAGAGTGGTTTCAGGGCTTTCAATGTTAGGACTGCCCATAACAAAATGTAAACAACTCGCAAAATACTTAAGCATGTCTGTCATGATTGGGTCAAGGCGTGTTTGGTCAAGATGGAATCACCTCATGACCAGCATTGAAACTGACAGATGTTGACTTTCAAACTGTGTTTTAAATAGTATCAGCTGACTAAAGCACTGACAGACAAAGAATTGGAACCAGCCGGAGAGAGAAAGGGACGGGGGACAGAGAGAGAGAGGAGGAAGAGAGAGAGAGAGAGAGAGAGAGAGAGAGAGAGAGAGAGAGAGAGAGAGAGAGAGATGTGAAAGATAACGTTTATCGATGCACCTGCAATCTGGACTACTGTGCATTGTTGTTGATTTGACAAGTTGATGCATTAAAGTAATTGATATGTATGTATGTATGTATGTATGTATGTATGTATGTATGTATGTATGTATGTATGCATGTAAATGTATGTATGTATGTATGTATGCATGCATGTGAATGTATGTATGTATGCATGCATGCATGCATGTATGTATGTATGTATGTATGAAGCTTGAAACTTGAAACTTGAAACATTTTTTATTGTCACTAAACACCATTAAAGGATTTATGGACACAAGATGGCGATGATTAAACAACTCATCGTCCAAGGAAATGATAATTTTGTTCTTTTTACATAAAAAAAGTCATGATGTCAAGCAGTCATACACATATTTCGCAATTTCAACCTGAAGGTCATCATTAGACATCAAAATACTTATCTTCAATGAGGTAGCATCGTAGCATCGTATATATCCATTTTGTTTATGATACGTTTTTAAACGTATTCCTGATTTTATCGTAACGTTTACTAGAGTCTAAAAAAAAAATGTACTCGTCTTCTATTATATTGCAAGTTGTACATTTCCTGTCTTCACACTTAATATGGGAATATCTACATCTTTCTATTGCGAGGTCATGTGCGCTAATTCTTTAACTTACAAAGTTCTTTCCTGTAATGTTTATTTGTGCATTTGAAGAGGTACGGTTCAAGCCTATATTTATTACTGATGTCACTATAAAATTTTAACCTTGGTGCTCTTTCTTTTTTCTTTTTCCCAAAAGTGTATGTATTCACTTAGTAACTTTCTATTGCATAACGCAATCTTTGAGGGTAAAGTGTACTTTGGTTATTCCATATATGTGTCATTCCAGTATTACTTAAGATCATCTTTGCAAAAGATTTCCATGAAGATGATGGGTCAAGATCTTCGTACGCTTCTCTTAGATATGAGTCTTTCTTTGATTCCATTATATGGATCCAAAACATGACTACTTGACTCATTATTTCTTGACACAAAGGAAATCTTCCAAGTTCAACTAGTACTGGCAATTTCATTGCTTTTCTGTGTACGCCTAATATACATGTATGTCTACAAAATTTCGCATGTACGTTCTCGTTTGGATTATCGGATAATAGGTATTTGTGATGAATGTCGAACATTGTAGACTGCTTTTCAACATGTCCTATCTTTTCTGTAAATGGAAACCAAACTTCTGCGCCATAAAGCATAACTGGTGAAATCAAAGCATCAAAGAGTTTTGCTATTGATGATACATTGACATGTTCTCCCTTTACTTTTACCTAGTAAGGAATGTACAGCTTTGTTACCTTGTTTTTGCTAGATGATCTTGTGCTTTATCTAACTCTCCGCTTTTATGAAGAATTATTCCTAGATACTTGTATTTTTTTACTGTCTCCAGAGGATCATCTCCACGTCTAAATGCGGTTGAAAATTTGAGTCAGTTTTAGTGAATATGACAACTTTGTTTTTATCTTTATTTAGTTTCATGCCCCATTCTGTACATAATTATGAAGTTGATTAAGTTTTTGTTTGTAATCCCAATTTTGTGTTTGACAACATAACTATGTCGTCAGCATATAATAAATACGATATTTGTGTTTCTTTCAGCTTGTTTATAACAGGAGAATCATTGTTATCAATATTGTTTGAAATATCATTTATAGAGATATTAAACAGCGTCGGACTAAGCGAACTGCCTTGAAGAAGTTCTTGTTTGACTGGGACTGATCTTGTAAATCCATTATTTGACTTTCCACAAACCATCGCGTTTGTGTACATATCTTTTATACCCAATAACAATAGCCATTGATGCCCATATTGTATAGTTTCAAAAGTAAAACGTCCATATGCTGTGAAATGCCTTTCTAAAGTCTACAAAACAACAGTATAGTCTGCCCTTCTTTTTTCTTATTTCACTGTCAATGATTTTTTTTTTTTAATGAATATCTGGTCTGTTGTTCTGTAGGATTTTCGAAATCCTGCCTGTTCTTTTACAAATAAATCTCTGCTTTCTATGTAATTTGTTATCCTATTGTTTAATATTTGACAGAAAGCATTACTCAGGCAGCAATTTAAAGTAATTCCACGATAATTGTTAGGATTGTAGGATCGCCGCTTTTGTAAATGGGCACACAAATGCCATGTTTCCACAGAGTGTGATACTGGCCATATATTAGTACCCAGTTAAATATATTCTTAAGAGGAATAATTATATTAGGCAAACTGGCTTTGATTATTTCATTTGATATTCCGTCCTTTCCCGTGGCCTTTTTTTTATTTTTCTAATTTCGAAATGTCTTATGGATTTCTGATGTACTAATTGGTTCATTAATGTTTGGATTATATATAACATTTTTTGCTTCAGACAATTTTTTGCTCAATCAGTTTTTTTTTTTTTTTTTTTGTTCTGTTATTTCAATATTCCTGCTAATTAATTTTTTCTAAGTGAGATATCCATTTGTCTTCATGAATTTCCTTCCTTTTATTTTGATTCGTGTTTTGCATGTTTGTTAATTCGTTTAGTGTTCTCCATACTTGATTTGGATCCTTTGGCTTCATTTAGTTCTCTAACAAGTTTGTCTCTGTATATATTTTTTGTCTTTCGTAAAATACTTTTGTATGTCTTCACAGTTGAAAAGTACTTTGCCTGTAGGTATCGATTGAAAGAGTGTCTGTTCAGTGCATTTAAAGTGATCTTACTTTTTTCCTTAGAAGAAAACATTTTTCACCAAACCATTTTTTTGTGTTTTGGATTTTTTCTCTTTCTTTTGTGCATTGTCTTTGTTTGAGTGATAGAGATGCTGCGTCTGTGTTACTGTTTGGGTCAGATCATAACCATGTTGTCAGTGAAGACCGAGGTCTCCGTATCATGATCTTGTGTCTTCTCCATACGTTTCTCTATTTCATCTGTATATGACTCTTCATGATAGGGTTATTTAAAGCAATGTTCAGCTTTACTGCAGATTCGTCATCCCAAATAAATGACGTAGTGGTTTTAACTTTGTGTCATTTCTGTTTGACGCGTTATTACGTAAGGGAGCACTGTCAGCATGCGCATTTATTTTCATATTAAGTCTATCATTGCCAACAGTAGGAGTAAAAATTGACAGTTCTATAGGACAATGATCAGAATATACAGCGAGTTTATGAACTTTGCATGCAATGACATCTTTCATTACGTCATGTGATACAATGAAATAATCTACCACGCTATTTCCTTTGTGTGTTGAAACAAGTAAAATTTCCTTTAAGATCGCCAAGTGAGCGACCATTAAGAATATACATATTATTTTCCAAACAAGCATCTACTAATTTTCGTCCATTTTTTTTGTATAACGCTGTCTTAAGAGCATCATTTGTGAATAACATTATAAGGATTGTCATTAGGATATGCATACAAGTTGTTTTCACCGTCCTTGTCAATATAATATATTAATTGTCCCAGTTCTTGCATTAAAATCCCCACACAATATAAGATTCCCTTTGGTAGAAGAATGTTCTGTTTGTCTTTCCAACTCTTCCCCAAATGTGCACCGTATATCACGTCCATAAGACGACGATTCAGGTGGTATATATATATATATATATATATATATATATATATATATATATATATATATACAACTGATGAAACTATCAAGTTCGTCATTTGTGAAAGAAAGAATTAACCAAACAATGTCAGAATTACCCGTTGGGTGAAACTTGATTAGAGTTCGTAGTTCCTTCTTGATAAAAACTGATATTCCCCCTGATGCACTGGGAGCCTTGTTCCGTTTTTTTCCTGCAGTAATGAACACCCAGGGGCAAAGCCTGGTATAAAGATATCATTAATATCTTCTCGTTCAAGATGAGTTTCTTGTAATATTACTATGTCATAATCAGAACATATTCTGTGTATTTTTCTTCAAAGAATTTGTTAATCATACTACCATCGATTGTCTCCCTTAATCCTTTAATGTTCCACGAAAATATCTGAACTTTTTTTTCTTAGCATATGTGTTAATATTGAACAACCATTGTTATTAAATTATATTACCCAAACACAATTTCATACTGTGATTTAAACTCAAGTGAAAAGGAATAAAGTGAAAAATGTCTAAACCCTTAATTCAAAGAAGCGCATCTGCTGTGGTGCTATGTATGCAGACTGACACTGTCATATCATAATGTCAAATAAAGTATTTGCACTTTTTTTTTTATGAAAGTTTGTCTCAAGAAGTTTTAGTTCTCACTTGCTCTGGTTACCAGAATCTGTAGTCCCAATAACGGTTGTTTTTGTACTGGTTCCAGTCATATTCGTAGCTGTTGCAGTTTTCCCAGAAGTCCTTGTAGTGATCACGTTGTTTGTTTAAGTGCTTGCTTTGATAGTCATTCCGGTCAGTCCAGGTGTGGTAGTAGTTGCTGTGGTCTAGGCCTGGAGATCCGTGTAGTTGTTCTGTTCGTTGTATGTCTCACCGTGTATCAGTTGTTGTAAGGTCTGTGTCAAAGTGCGTGAAACTTCAGATAAAAGGCATTAAACGCTTAGAGGGAAAGGGACGTTGCACGTAGTATACAAATAGGTAATAGACCCATTAACCAGTGTGCCTTACCCACCGCACATGGTCGAACTGTGTCAAGGAGGATGAAGTGGTCAGGTGACAGATGGCACAGTCACGTTAGGAGAGAAACGAATGCGTGACATCCCATTCCCAGAGAGAGGTGAATGTTTGGTGGGCGCATGAGTGTGCATATGCGTGTATGAGTGCAGAGATAAGCTTGGTGTGTTGAGCCTGACAATTAATACAACAACTTAGTGCACTTAAGCAATACCATCACGATTTCCCCCATCCTGGACAAAGTGGTGAGCCTGCCAGGATTGCATGGCCCAAATTGGTTTCAGGTGGGAAACAAAGTGAGTGCTAGAGTAGTACTGGGGTGAAGCGTCCACTAAAGACAATTTTAAATTAGCTCTTCTAATTAATTCTTTAGTTCTTTTAGTGTTGAGTATTGACTTGTGTGTTGGGTGGTTGTATAAGTCGTTCAGAAAAAAGAAGAACGAGGTTCTAGTCTTAACCCTCACAGAAGCTGTGGTTTTAAGATTAAGGCTCCTTTGTGTTACGAACACTACCATTGGTTGGTGTACCCGTAACGTTCAGTAGATAAACTGTGTACCAACTTTTTCTGGGTTTATAAGCCTAGCTGTTTTAGTGGTGCTAAAACGACAAAATGGCTGAAGAAAGTTTTACTCCCATTGAGAAACTGATGAGTTTAGGGGAGAAGCTAGGATATACAGGAGATGAACTGCGTAAGTTCACTGAAACTCAGCAGAAGACTGAGAGAGATGAAAGGGCTGAAAGAAGGAAATTCGAAAAGGGACAGTTCAATGCTGTCAAATGAAACTCAGATGCCAAAGCTGAGAGACTTAGACTTGAAACTGCTGCATCAAAGGCTAAAGCAGATGCAGAGTGTTTAGCTGCCAAAGCAAGAGCAGATGCAGAGAGGGCTATAGCAGATGCAGAGAGTGCAGCTGCCAGAGTGAGAGCAGAAGCGGAATCAGAGATTTTAGCCAAAACAAATTGAGTTGGAAAGAATAAAATCTGAAAATCATTGTGAAATGGACACCAGTTCTGAGTCAGTAGGCCACACAGACTAAATTCCAGGGCAAGGCTTAGACTCCCACTGTTCAGAGAAAACTGATTCGATCAATGCCTATATCAGTCAGTTTGAATCGGTTGCCGAGCATGAGGGCTGGCTGGAAGATAACTGGGCAATCAACCTGTCTGCCTTGTTGACAGGTCATGCGTTACACACTGTTTCCACCTTACCCAAAGGTGATCAGAGGGATTTTGACAAGGTGAAACAAGCAGTACTGAAGGCATATGATTTGACTGAAGAAGGTTTTAGGCGTAAGTTTCGCGAGGCAAGAACGAACAGGGTGAGACATACACACAGTTCGGAGTTAGACTAGATCACTACTTTAACAAGTAGGTAGAACTCAGTGGAGTGGACCATGATTTTGAGGGCCTCAAGACACTGGTGATGAAGGAACACATACTTGATGGTTGTGGGCCAGGCCTCACAATCCACATTAAGGAAAAAGGTGCAACCACACTAGCTGAGGTACTTCAGATGGCAGAGACTCACCAGGAAGCAAGGCGTGATTTGCTCAAGAAGAGGAAAGCCTGGAGGCATATTCAGAGGATAGCAGCCAGCACATGACTCATGTAATGAGAGTCAGTAGTACACACCCATAGGCCCACGGCATCACGTGAGCAAACCAGGGTGAAAACCAATAGCCACATGGCTAGGAATGAGCGTACCTGTTTCCTGTGCAGTAAGACAGGACACTTGGCTAGGGACTGCATATTCAAGTCACAAAAAGCAGCAGCAATGAGGGTCAAGCCAAGTGAGAGGCAGGTAGAGAAGGATGAAAAAGATGACAGTGTTATTTTGTCTGGATTGTGCTGTGTGTTCACAGATTCAGGCGACAACATGGATGTGCACAAAGGCAGAGTAGAGGAAAATGTGGTTAATGTCATTAGAGACTCTGGGTGCACAGGTATAATGGTGAAGGAATCCCTAGTTAAGGAAGGACAATTCACAGGTAAAACACAGAGGTGTAGACAAATAGATGGAACAGTAGCAGAATTCAAAATGGCCCAGGAGTTTATTGATACACCATTTTTATAGTGGGACTGTAAGGCTTTGGCAGTTTCCAAAGCCGCTGTATGATCAGGTGATTGGAAACATTCGAGGAGCACGTGGGTACAGAGACCCAGACCATGATTTCTGTGTTGAATCAGGGAAAAGAAATCACGGGAGAGAAAGGCCTCAGGCAGTCAAACATTTCAGAAAGCATTGGAGCGTGTCCGGTGAGACTAACCCCACTCACTTACGAGCAGAACAAAAGGCCTAGCTTAGAGTTGGTTTAAATTAGAGAATTATGAGAGTTTCAGCTCCTTGAATGTGTTTTAGCCAATGGAGGCATTGTCTTGAAGTGGGAGGGAATTGTCAAGTGCGTGAAACTTCTCACAAAAGGCATTAAACGCTTAAAGGCAAAGGGATGTTGCACATAGTATACAAATAGGTAACAAACCCATTAACCAGTATGCCTTACCCACCACACATGGTCGAACTGTGTCAAGGAGGACGAAGTGGTCAGGTGACAGACGGCACCTAAGGTAGTAGGCGTTCGGACCTTCCCGATAGTGAAAGGGGGAGGGACGTAACCGCTAGGACCTTGGTGCATCAAGTGGGCGCTACATACTCAGTCAGCTGAGGTCGCTTTGTAAACAGTAACTGAAGAGCAGGAGTCTTGGGCTCGTTCAGATGATATTGCCGTGGGGCACCCATGTTGGTTCTATTGTCAGGTGGGTTGAATGCGTGTGGACGTTGTCGTAGCTTTTCTCCAGGATAATTGCCATGTTATGTGACCCCCGAAGTCGGCAGGAAATGTCGATGTCCATCTGGTACCAAGCGTTTGTTTGCTAATCAATTAGGTAGGGATGTGTGTAAAATGCTGATGTGTGGAAGAAAAGTAGCAAATGGAGAACTCAGGGTACTTGTGAACAGGGGTTTGAGAAGCAGCATGGAAAAAAGCATGGCCCGAAGGGGAATCCTTTGTTTCCATCCCTATATAAGCTGAGGGAGAACAACATGTAGGGAGAGGAGAAGAACACCATGAAGAGGGGAAGAACACCATGAGAGAGAGAGAAAGCAGCAGAGAGAGAGAAGGGAGGCGAGTGATCAGGACAGAATAGGGGTCAAGAGAAACGTGGTCTGGGAGATAGAAGAGACAGCGAAGCCTTAGGGTTAAAGACAAGCTGGATGAGAAGAAAATTAAGTTTGAAGCCCAGAGGGTGGGTGAAGACAGACGGCTTAAATTTGAACCCAGAGGTGGGTGAAAGAGATGAAAAAGAAGAGTTCTATGTCGAGATCCCCGAGACGACCACGAAGATCCAGTCCTGAAACCTGGAGCCAGTCAACCAAGGACTTCACCATCAAGCAGTGCTGAAGAAGAAGACGTGAAGAGACTTTTTCAAGAACTGTTGTGTGGTGTGAAAGCGTGTTGTGTGTGTGTGAAAACCTGGCCAGGTAAGAAGTCATTTTATTATAACCCAAGATTAGGAAGTATTGATCTTTTACATGTTGATTTGTTCATTTTGTGTGATTGGATTTTTCATGTTTGATTGTAAGTAGCACAGAAATTGTATTTCTTGTGCTCAGTCATGTTAGAAGAGAAACAAATGCGTGACATCCCATTCCCAGAGAGAGGTGAATGTTTGGTGGGCGCATGAGTGTGCATATGCGTGTATGAGTGCAGAGATAACCTTGATGTGTTGAGCCTGACTAATGATACATCAACTTAGTGCACTTAAGCAATACCATCACGATTTCCCCCATCCTGGACAGTCTTTTGTAGTCATTGTAATGTACCTGCCTGTCTGCATCTCGCTGGAAGCGCTGATGGGGTACCGCTTGTCAACGTGACGTGTAGGATTTGTCCGATCTTTGTATGAAGAACTGTTCTGACTTCTGTCCTGATGTTGGAAATTTCTGGTGTTATTTCTGTTAGGGTTTTGTCTCCGGAGAAGTCATTTTGATGTCTTGCCCCTTTTCGTTTCTTCCGTTGCCTGTTGTTGCTTGTTTTTTGTGTGAGACTTTCTGTCTCTAAGGAAGCGTTTGTATGGGGTCTTTGTTTCTCAAAAAAAGACTGTGCATGTGCCTCCTGATATTTGTTGCCAGAATACTGGCACCCTTTTTTGAGGGATGAATGTTGTCTACTAGATGGTATGGAGATTTTTGTAGATTGTTGTGTTCGATGAAAGATACACTTTTCTCCTGGTAGAGAGTGGCAAACACGGTGGTGTTGACGATTTTCCCTTTGCGTTCAGTTCTTCCTCATCTGTTGGTGCATATGGCTTACAATTAGTTTGGTCTCTTTACTGAACATGGATTGACATGTCTTCACACAGGTAATGATCTTTTCACTCAATTCCTTTGGTGATAATGCTTTCAATTCATTAATTCCAGCATGAAGAAGAACAGCATCTGGCTGTTTGCATGTAAAGCTTCTATCTCTGCAGCATAGTCTGTGATTTTTGGTCGTTTTTTCATGGTTACCTTCAAGCCATAAGAATTTCCAAGCCGTTCAGCCTCAACCCCTTTTAACACAGAATCATATAAAATGAGCAGACTGGGCAATTCATCATAATCCATGTCTGTGTTACTGTTGCTTGTGTCTGTGTTTTTGTCAATGTCTGTATCAAAAGATAAGGTACAGGCAGGTTTTTTCTTTTTCTTTCAGATCAGCTTCATTTTGCAACACAGTGATCTAAGGTAGGGTCTAGGATTTGGTGTTGTTTTGAGAGAGGCACTGCCTTGTGGATGCTGAAATGTGGCATTTTTTGTTTGTTTTGTTTTTGTTTTTTTTGGTATTTTGGGAGGTCTTTTTGTGCAAATGAACTGACTGAGGCATATGTGTTGATTTTTAGGTCAACATGGAAGTTGACACAGGAGTTTCTACGTCTTCTTTCGGTGATGGGAAGGGTGACACAAATGACGCTTTTCCTGCTAAGTCTTTCCTTTTTATGCCATTTTTCCAATTTCTATACGCATCATATCCTGTTTTTCTTGAATCTGTAGTTTCATCAAGGTGATTGCATCCTTCAAGTTATCAATTTTAGTGTTTATGTCTTGTTGAAATGCAAGACTTTTGTCAGTAAATAGTCACTGTGTCCTGCAGTGTCATCTTGTTCTTTTGTAGTGTCGTCATGTGACGTCATTTGGTGTATGGCCATGAAATCTTCATCATTTTGTCATCAACATGTGGTTCTGGCACAGTTGACATGAAAATTTTCTTTGTATTTTGTAAAAACTGCATGATCTGGTAGAGAGGAAGTTTAGAGTAGGACCAGTGAACTCTTCAGTGGCAATCAGTACACTTTAGAATTCTTTCTTTTTTTGTTTACTTCACAGAAACATGCGTGTTTATCATTGTCTTGTGTAGTTTTAGAACGCTGTTTTTTCAGTTATTATCTTTTTGTTTGATCATCTTCTCTTTCGTTATCAAAGTCCTCATAATTTTTCAAAATACATTTTGAGTCCTTGTTTTTCTTTTTCCAATATAATTTGGGGGTTCAAATGTCCTGCTTGCCTATAGCCTCTTTGGCTTCTTCTAACGATTCGTCGCCTCTGTGCACTGCTCCCGAGAATCCGTTGACTGAATGAGCTGAGGACGGTTGAGTTTTGAGTATTGGATTTCTGGAACAGCAATAGTCCTAGGCATGACAACAACAATAACAACAACAACAACAACAACAACAACACTGACGACCAGAAAACTCGTTCAGCATTATAACTGGTCATCAGAAACTTCCTCCCTGCTTTCGCTCTACGACAGTAACTTTCCTTTGATTTTTTCTTTTTTTTTTTTTTTTTCTTTGTTTCAGTTATTGGATCAATGGAGCATCTGAGGTGGTAACGGTTTTTTTGTGTGTGTGTGTTTTTTCTTCTTTTTTTGTCTGTTTTTTGTTGTTGCTGTTTTTTTTTTTTTTTTTGTTGTTGTTCCCCTTAAGTCCGAAATCCACCTCTTCAGTTTTTGGTGCTTCACACTGTCCTCTTCGTCTGCAAAAAAAAAAAAAAAAAAAAAAAAAAAAAAGCGGGCAGGAAAAAAATCCAGTACTTTTTTTTTAAATCTCCTTGTGTCTCCAACCAATCTCTTACACACCATGCATAGCCTGTATGTTCTCTTAACCATTTTTTTGCTGATTTTAGTGTTTTAGCGGTTGATACAAAGTGTCTGGGTTTGTTCATGTTCTAATGCATGGTGTACTGGCACTCTCACACTGATAATATGTTGCTTATACAAAGAAAACAAGTTAAATCAAGCAAAAGACAATAATTTTTTTCTTCATTTTTTTTTTTCAAAGACAGACAAACAGAAGAACAAGAAGAAGAAGATCAGCTTATAGAAGCTTCAGAAATTCACACCAAACGAACAGAAGTGTGGCGACTGAGGAAAGTAGTTATGATCATAATAAAAGAAGTCAGTTTCAACACCCATCACTGTCGCTCCTGAACTTCTAAACATTCTCGGTAATCATCCTTGAATTAAAAAAAAAAAGGGGGGGGGGGGGAGGGGCAAAAAGAATGCAAGGACGATCCTAGGAAAGATGGGAAACGAATACAGGAGACAAAGACGAGGGCCACCTATAATCTCGGATGTTCGGAATATTCATCTTGATCTTAGCTTAGAAGTCTACTCATCTCCCTCGTCGCAGCTGTTAGCTGGGTGGCCATCTTCTCAATGTGGAGGAGTAAAAACATTCTTTGACTTCATGCATAGGCAATATTCTGTACAATGTCGGTCGTTGTCCGTGTTCGTAATGATATTCATGATCAGCAGTTTCAAATAGGCCTAATTAGCTGACCGTGGACAAACTAACCCAGCGTCATTGTGCTTACTCAATACTTTTGTTAGCTTAAGAGGTCCATTTCATATTATTGCAAGGAGGTGTGAAAAACAAAAGTAAAATTCTTGATATAAGCGGTGTTGTAGAATGTCTACGTGTTGGAAAAAAAAGTCATGCATGCACGTTAAATTCCGTTCTCTCAAAGGTATGAAGAGTTGGTCAGAGTATGCCAGTGGAACTGATCTCTCTCTCTCTCTCTCTCTCTCTCTCTCTCTCTCTCTCTCTCTCTCTCTCTCTCTCTCCTCTCTCTCTCTCTCTCTCTCTCTCTCTCTCTCACACACACACACACACACACACACACACACACACACACACACACACACACACACACACTTACATTGACTGACTGAATCCAATTTATTGTCAGATTAACTCATGGTTGCACTGACAACACACACACACACACACACACACACACACACACACACACACACACACACACACACACACACACAGGGGGGGGGGAGAGAGAGAGAGAGAGAGAGAGAGAGAGAGAGGAAATTGACATAGATTAGATATGGCTAGATGCTAAGATCTAATGGCCATGATAACACTAAATCCGATGGCCATGATAATACTCAAATCTGATGGCCATGATAATACTCAAATCTGATGGCCGTGATAATACTCAAATCTGATGGCCGTGATAATACTCAAAATCTGATGGACGTGATAAACAATTACAAAGAACTGTCGACGGAGGCAGACATATGTGAAGACAGTGAAAAGGATGGGCAGACAACTGCGCAGATTATGCAGGAAAAAGAGGCACCCAGACCTTGCCCAGCAAGTGCCAGAACTGGGGGGCAAGTGGGGATCCATTTTGCAGTGCTGTGGAGCCCCACTGACTCCCCACTCTGTGACAGAAAGAAGTTCATCTTCTTCAGTTTCAGTTTTAGGTTCATCAAGAGGCGTTACTGCGTGGGGACTAGTCCATATACGCCAAACCACATACGCTTAAGTTTTGAGACCATGCTGCGCATGATTTAAAGTTGATGGATAAATGAATTAATAACTAAGATGAGAGAGATTTTTAGAAGAGGGTCTTGTGGCTGTGACTAGATGTCTGATCTATGCATTAGCCCAACACTCTGATCAGACCTTGAGTGCTTACCTAGTATTGTTTGTACCATTTTGTATCATTGAATGTGTGTGCAGAGAGAGAGAGAGAGAGAGAGAGAGAGAGAGAGAGAGAGAGAGAGAGTGTGTGAGTGTGTGTGTGTGTGTGTGTGTGAGTGTGTGTGTGTGTGTGTGTGTGTGTGTGTGTGTGTGTGTGTGTGTGTGTGTGTGTGTGATTTCAAACACGTTATTCTACTCAAACATAATCTGACCACAATCCTTGTTATCACTTCTATTCCCATCCGAAAATATGTGTTTTTTTTGAAGGTGTCTCTTTACAGGGCTGTGTAATGAGTCTTTTGTTTAATGAATTGTGAGTTGACTTCAACGCGGTGATAGCTTGGTTGTGTCCCTTTGCGGTCGGCTGGGCTATAAGCAACCTTACCTTACCTTACCTTACCTTACCTTACCTTACCTTACCTTTACCTTACCTTTACCTTACCTTACCTTACCTTACCTTACCTTACCTTACCTTACCCTTACCTTACCGCCGCAAACAGATGTTTCCTGTCATTGGAAATGCTCTTAGAGGCTGAATACACATTAGAGACACAGGTCGAGGCTTACTGACATCTGCTATAACCTTTAGGTTGGAAGAAGCCAGAGAAGGAATTGGGGAAGAAAAGAAAAGAAAAAAAAAAAAAAAAGAAAGAAAAGTCAGCTGTGTCTACATAGCAGCAGTTTTCAGCCGGGAGACGAATATTGACTGCAGACAGGCTTATGCAAACGATTCCATTCAAAGTACAGAATTCAATGGTTTCTAATGCTCTCATTGGAGAATTTAATATTTGCACTCTCGTCTCTCTCCTCCTCCTCCTCCTCCTCCTCCTCCTCTATCCCCTGCTCCCAGTCCTCTCCTTATGTGATCCCTGTAAAGTCATTTTGAAAATGGCTTAGGACTCCTTTACATGCATTAGTGCCCCCCCCCCCCCCCCCCCCCACACACACACACACACACACACCACCCCTCCTCCACCTCCTCCCATTACTCATTTATTTCCTGTTTTTCGTTTGTTCTTATTGTGTCCACAGGTGATCTGAAAGCCAGGGCTTGTTTGTTTAGTGTTTGTTAAACTCTTTTGAAGGCTCAGCATATTATACATTTAAAACTTTAATAAAGGAGGTTAAGCAATTGCTGATGGTTCATTTCTACAATTGTGGTAGAGTGCTTTAAATATTCTTAAGTCCTCCACAGTTGTAGTAGACTGTTCGGGTTGCTTTCGGGGTCTTCAAAAGGGCTTGGGACCATATTTGCACGAAAACGAACAAGATCTTGACGCAATAAACATGAAAAGATTTGCAAGGCTTGCGCATGGAAGGTGAGATGGTAGGGGCAGCCTTTATGGGTAAAGCTTTGTCAGATGTTGGATAGTTGAGATTGTCTGCAGCTTCCTAACGATTTTCTTTTCCCTTTGAACAAAATTGTTATTACTTTATTAAACGTTTGTACCAGTGTTGGTACTATCAAGAGGGTAATCTCAAATAGCATTGTTTTTAGTCTGTCAGTATGTAGGCGGTGCTCAGACCAAGAGCTTGAGTTGTTAGCGTGGTAGTCGTTCATTCTTTGAGGGTATCACGTTTACTTTGCTGGTTGCCAATCGTGTCAGAAACACGGTATGTGTGCGATACGACTCTTCCCTGAAGGCATTCTGTTATCCTGGACACCTCTGCGTGGTTCTGGGACATCACACACACACACACACACACACACACACACACACACACACACACACACACACACACACACACACATGCCGTGGGGGCGGGGGTGGGTGGGAGGGGGACTACACACACACAGAGAAACATACAGACACACACAGACACACACACACACAGACACACACACACACACACACACACACACACATGCAGCGGGGGGGGGGGGGGGGGGGGGGGGGGGGGGACTACGCACACAGAGAGAAACACTGACATACACAGACACACAGACACACACACACACACACACACACACACACACACACACACACACACACACACACACACACACAGACGCACACATTCATACATACATACGCATTGACTCACGCACGTATGAGCGTGCGCGCTTACACACACACACACACACACACACACACACACACACACACACACACACACACACACACACACACACACACACACATACACACACACTGAACTGAAACCATTTGTTGTCAGATTAACTGTATGTTGTACTGACATTTTAAACAAAATAAATAACACAAGTTCAGAAAAGTGAATTGAAAAGAAATAAGTTAAATATTAATATATGGCACACTGTCAAATTCTTTTTCTTGAGATGAGAAAATTGTAAAATAATGATTGATTGACGATACTTTAATAGAATTGAAAGGCGACCGAAGTCCAATGAACATACGAATATCACTCTCTTCCTCACTCTTATAGCCTACTCCTATTTACCCCCGTCCCGAGAACCCTTCTTACACCTTTTCATATCCATAATAGAATTATCATTATACTCTCTCTCTCTCTCTCTCTCTCTCTCTCTCTCATTTGAACAAGGAAATACACACATGCACACACACACACACACACACACACACACACACACACACACACACACACACACACACACACACACGCACGCACGCACGCACACACACGCACACACACATATGTGGGCACGGACACACACACATATGTGGGCACAAGAGTACATTTGCATATGTCTCTCTCTCTCTCTCTCTCTCTCTCTCTCTCTCTCTCTCTCTCTCTCTCTCACACACACACACACACACACACACACACACACACACACACACACACACACATCTAGAGGTCAAGTGAATCAGCAAGACGTGTTGTTGTTCTTTGTTTTTTGCAAAGTTTGTTATGTCACAGGACGTTTTTTGTCTTTCATTTTCTGCAGTGAAATTAGCTACTGTGTGGTGATTACTGTGGCCATTATTTCGTTTACATTGAATAATGAGGGAAATCTGTCTTCAATACTGTTCACCGTGACCGCAGCGAGGTATGAAGTAACCTTCATTTTGCACGTGAGGCCTTGTCGTTTCGGTGAGCTGTGTGATCCGACACGGTCAGCTATACTGCAAAATTGTGTCAAGTGTGTCATGCTGCACTGATTGTTCTCCGTGCTGTCCCGTGTCCGAGTTGCCGAAACCGTGAACAGTCGTTTATTGATCATGTGCTGTATAAACGTGTTTTCTTGATTACATTTTAATGGATACCTCCTCTGTGGTACACGACAACAAATTAAAACCCACCTTAGACATTCTACAAAAGAGGTTTTCTTGTCCTGAAAATGAACTTCTTGCCTGGAGAAATTCATTGTTCTACCGATACCGATACTCATGTATCACTAACGAATCAATTGTTATCGAAAGAACGATTATGACTTTCAGGAAAATCCGCTTTTCTCTCCCCTGTGGATCAGTGAACCCATACCCTCCTGTCTGGTTAAGTCAGTCATTCGTGTGTTTGATGGCACATCGAAACGTATTACACTGACTTTTTATTTCACTCGGCAAGGAACAGGGACTTTACTGTGCCAAAGGTGCAGACTGTGAAACATGGGACAACGATGAATGTGAAATCCTGAAAGAGACAATTCCCAATTACTGTAAAAGTGACGACATACATGCACTAAAAACAACATTGACCTCTCTTTCCTTTAACTTTTCTGAGGGAATGATAACATTCTTTTTTCCACCCCCGTGTGTGACCAGAGCGTAGTGTCTTCATCCTGTCCCACTTATTCCCAACCAACTCTAGAGGATGATGTGAGTGACGGCAGTGTTGTGCAAGATCTTGTTGGTGACATCTCTGAAACATCTCCGTTGGCTGTGGTGGATAATCTGACTGAAGTTTCTTTGAAACTCAACGAGATGACCATGTCTTTGCAAAACAAACTCTAGCGAATGAAAATGGAAACCCTGTTTCCGAGGACAATGTGTGCAAAACCCCGCCACAGACAGACGTTAAATCAACACCCAAATTATCTCGAACTAAACGTTATCGTAGACGGACATTATGTCCCTACTAAACACTTGCAAAATGTGTCGTCTGAAAAACTTACAAACATTGAAAACGCTCTAGAGTTCCTGATAAATAATCAGACTGATCGTGATGCTGACTTGGTATCTAAATTAGAAGACTCAAAATTTTCTTTGAAAAAGGATTTAAAACTCCATATTGATAAAAAGGTGGAATCTTTACACTCCAATCTTGACGAATTAAAAACTATTATTTCCAAACTCGATGCCACAGTTGCAAATTTGATCAAAGAAAACCATTCCTTAAAAACCCATGTTGGTACACTTCAGTCAGAAGTACGACTGATTAAGAAAAAGTCATTGTATTCAGTAAGTACATCTACCCAGACTATTGATGAAAATCAAAATGACGAGTTTTGTGGTGGCCCAGTTTCCTGTCCGCCTTCCTCACGTGCAGAGGTGAATGGTAGCGTGTCCAACAGTCCAACAACTCCAAACGAGACCATTGGTGAAATTCGTCAGGACAGTACGCTCCAGCCTGTGCCGGTTGTTCTACATGGTTTTGATAGCAAGGATGTGCCTGTTCAAAATCGGTTTGACATACTGGCTAATCTCAGCGAAGATCAATCAAATGAAAACATTCAGAGAAACTCCCACTCCCCCCCAAAGCTAACAGTATATTCAATACTGATAATTCACCCCAATTCCAGGATTCTCATAAACCATTGGTTCATAAGAAAACACCTGAACAAATTCTTGGTGAAATCAAAATACCAAATGAAACGTCTTCTCTTTTTAGTTGGTGACTCTGTCATTAGGTACATTGATTCGAGGAGACTACAGACAAATAATGACCCTCTTTTTAAAATTGTGTTCCAGGTCTAAAAATTAGTGATATCATCCAGTGGCTGCGTGGATTAGACAAACAGGAGCAAATAAAAAAGTATCATTGTGCATGTTGGTACAAATGACTGTCCAACCGGTTCAATTCCAACTGACGTTTGGCATAAGGTGATTGATTTGTGTCAGACTCGTTTTCCTTCGCTTATATAGCCTTAAGTTCTATAGTACCTGCTCGTGGCAGGAACCCATTGAATAATGCGATAGCACCATCAAATAGAAATTTATATAATGCCTGTACTAGCATGAAAGTAGACATGATCGACCACCACAGTGCTTTCATTACTGCAAGTGGTGCTCCGCGGCAGGCATTATATAAAGACAGTACTCATCCCAGTATGAGAGGGACTGCTAGTCTGGCAATAAACTTTTAAAAAGTTCTTCCTCAGGACAGACGAACTGGTGTCCATGGCCCTCCTCATAAGGCACGTGTTTTACCCAGATCCACAGGAAGAACTTTGCAGGTTAGCACTGAAGCTGATGGTTCCCATCCCAGACTCTCCAAACTGTCTGGTGTTCCTCCCTTATCATCCTCATCCCACTTTCCTTTGTTGCCCACCCGGAATGATAACCAGACTGTGGTTGACAGGGCGCTAGCATCACAAGGCCAAACCCATCGGCCTTCACCCCCACATCAGCTGGAGAATGATGGTAGGTGTGAGGTTACTTATCCCCCACAAAACAGCCAGTCAGGTGGTCCACACCCCACATTGAACCATCATTATTCCCCAATGCCTCTTATCCCCTTCCCATCTCTGGACAAATGATTCCTTATTTCCCATATCCCAGATATCTAGACCCGTACCCTTACCATACCCCTGATCACCGTGGAGACAAATTTTCCAGAGACAGTTTCCGGTGTCGGATCCTGTCAGTGTCATAAATACGATGCCGGGCTCCATGTACAGTATTCCAAGTTGGCCCGCCACTAACAATCCTGTAAACCAGTGTGCCAGCAACTAATGTCTTTGGCATCACAGCTGGCGTACCAACCTGGACATCAGTGATCTTCACCAGCTCTGCGCGACCATCACCTCCACAATGTATGGTCTTTCCATACATATGCTGGTGATACGAGACGCACAAGGACTGCAGTGGTTTGTGTGCATGAACATTTAAACATTGTCTACTTAAAAAAAAAAAAAAAAAAAAAAAAAAAATCCTCTTGGTTATGTACCCAAAAGTGTGCTGACAGACTTTGTTTATGCTTATTTTCTTCTTCTTAGATGTGAGGTTACCATATTGTAAAGATTACTCCTTTCTTGTATGACAGGCGTTCTCGGAAAACTCGGATAGGGACAGTTCGCATACTCGTGTGAATATATATTTATATCATTTTTTTTTTTTTCGTGCCGAGATTGCCCCGGAGTGAATGTTCAGGTTGCTTCTCTTACTTTCAGTCTTGTGTTCAACTCAGCTGGATAGAATTGGTATTTCTCACTTTGTTTCCGGTTGTTTTCCGCTTTCATCTTGCATATCCATTTGTATTGAGTGTCACATTTCTTTGTATGTGTTAATTTCCTCTTAATTATCATCTGTAATTGTATGTTTTTGTCATGGACAATAACGGTAGCACATCAAAGTGGCTCCGTAACGCTGGGTTCAAAATAGGTTATCTCAATGTATGTCACTTAATGAACAAATTATCAGATGTGCCTTCCATTCTATCGAATTCACATGACTGTTTTCATGTCTTTGGTTTTTCTGAATCACGATTATCTAGTACGATTTCTGACAATATATTATCGATCCCAGGATACAGCCTTCTTAGACGAGATGCCACAGGAAAACTAGAAACGGGTATGGTGGCTTATATTCACCAATCTGTCAATTATAGACGGCTAAACTTATTTGATAAATACAAAATTGAATGCTTATGGCTAGAGATTCACTTGAAAGGTACAAAGTCAATCCTGGTAGGTTTCTTATACAAAAACCCAGAAGAAAGAGTCGAGTGGTTCGATCGTTTTGCATTAATGCTCGAAGATGTATTGAGTCATTCTACGGAAATAATCTTGCTTGGAGATTTAACATCGATTTATTCAAATCACATAATAAATGGAAACAAACTTATGAAATGTGCAATTTAACTCAATTAATAAATTCACCTACACGGATAACATTACAGACAAAAAACGTTAATTGACCACATTTATGTTACTAACTCTAACAACGTAGTAGAAACTGCTGTACCTGTCTATGGTCTTAGTCATCATTTTCCAGTATGTTTAACATGGGTCAAAGAAAGGAGTTAAAATACCCAGATGTACTCATAAGTGTATATCGTTTCGCAGCTATAAAAAACTTCCACACTGAAGAATTTCTGGTTGATTTAAGTATGGCTGATTTTTCCTGTGTTTTTTCAGTACAATCATCCTGATGATGCACTTGCTGCTTGGTACAAGATTTTTGTTCCTATTTTCAATAAGCATGTTTTGCTTCGGACTAAACGTGTTAAATTAACTGAAAAACCACCCGTGGTTAACAAAAGAAATAGATGCTGAAATTAGAATTCGTGACAATTTATTACAAACAACAGGGAAAGACAAGAAATTTAGGCGACAACGAAACAAAGTCACTGAGATGAAAAGAGCCGCACGGAAGAGGTATTTTAGTGATTTAATTTCATCCAAAAAAAGATTCAAAATCTATTTGGAAAGCTATAAATCAGTTGTCCGGGAAAACAGCACCGCCATCTGCTTTTTATATGTCCAATTTATCTGTTGAATATCTGAATAGACATTTTACTACCGTGGCAGAGAGAACAATTAAGAGAAACAACACACATGCTAATAATTTAAATCCACTGAAATGTTTCTGTGAGTCAAAAAATATCCTTGACAAACTCCATTTTCCATACATAGGCGTCCATGAAGTGCACCAGGAGTTAAGTATATTACAACCATCGAGTTCCCGTGGCTTGGATGGGCTAGACAGTAGTAAAATTTTGAAGATATCAGCGCCTATTATCTCTGATGTGTTACATATATTTATAACTTATGTATTGATAAATGTTACTATCCACAAGCCTTCAAAGATGCTAAAGTTTTGCCTGTTCTTAAGTCTGGTGACCCATCTGACCCCTCTAATTATAGACCCATATCTATCCTATCTGCCCTGTCTAAACCTTTCGAAAAACATATCAAACACAATCTACAGTCCCATTTTACAAAGTATGACTTATTTCACCCTACTCAGAATGGATTTAGAAGGAATCATTCGTGCCATACCATGCTGACCAATCTTATTGAGAAGTGGCATTTAAACATAAACAATGATTTATTTACTGGTGCAATTTTTGTTGATTTTGCGAAAGCTTTCGACACCATTGATCACAGTATCCTCTCTAAAAAAAAAATTACTTATGTACGGTTTGAATGATAATTCCGTAAAACTCATAGCATCTTTTCTTCATAACAGAAGACAAGCAGTCTTTCAAGATTCCACTTTATCTTCTGTTGCTTCGAACAAATATGGAGTTCCCCAGGGATCGGTTCTGGGTCCTATATTATTTTCAATTTATATAAATGACCTTCCACTTCATTTGATATCCTCTTGCGAACTTTTTGCAGATGACACTACCATTTACAATGAAAATAAAAGCTCTGATGCAGTATGCGCCTCCTTACAAAATGATATACTAAGGCTTGTTTCCTGGACGGAAGAAAATCATATGGCAATTCATCCTCATAAATCGAAATTCATGTTAGTTACAACAAGACAGAAACGACAGAACATTAAGAATAAATTGCCAGAGTTAAAAGTTAGAGATAAAGCATTAGAAGAAGTAAGTTTTTACAAATTATTAGGACTTACTATAGACAATAACCTATCCTGGTCCGAACATATTTCTATGCTTTGCAAAAGGCTTTCCAAGAAAACATTTCAATTAAATAGAGTAAAACATTTTCTTGATCAGCATACCAGGAAGCTATTTTTTTCGTGCATATATCCAGCCAGATATTGATTATCAACATGTTGGGATCAGGCCAGTCAAAATTGCTTAAAACCTCTTGACAGCTTATACAGACGCTCTCTCAAGCTAATTCTTCTTAAATCCTCTTCTCTTGTCCCTGTAGATTATAAACAATTAGATATTCTCCCCCTTCAGCCTTAAATGTCGTTACAACAAAGCTGTTTTCATGTTTAAAATTGTGAACAATTTAACGCCTGCTTATCTCAACAACAAATTTCCCATTAATAATGTTCGTAACA
>JADBJO010006708.1:110000-122500 GCA_016801955.1 Conus betulinus | reverse complement strand
TTTGCTAAAGAAATTTCAAAATTCCCTATTGTTCATGTTTATTTGCTAAACAAGTTTCAAAATTCCCTATTGTTCATGTTTATTTGCTAAACAAGTTTCAAAATTCCCTATTGTTCATGTTTATTTGCAAAACAATTTTCAAAATTCCCTGTTGTCCAGTAAAGCTGCATTGTGGGCAGCTAATGCCCTTTCCACACCCTAGATTGTCTCTATGTAGTCACTCGATCATGCCATCACTATCATGTTACAGATTGTAACAAGAGAGAAAAACTTTTGGGCAACATTGCATGCAAAGTGTGCGGTGGTTTTACTTTCCCTTCAACTCCTTGTGTATATATACGTTCTGCAAATTTTTCAGCTGATGTAAACTGAGCTGCCGCTGATGAGCTCAGAAAAGACACTCTTGAACCTGACTTCAGTGGTAATCTGCCTTTCTTTGGGTGTATCTTCATGCCATAGGAGAGCTGGAGCGATCACTTCTTTGAACATGGAGTCTTAGAGCAGCCATTCTGGCAAAAAATTGTCTGGTTCCAGCAAAAAATTCATACCATTCAGGTATATTGTGAAAGAATCAAAGACTGTCTAGAACAAGGATAGATGAATGGGTCATAAGGGATGAAACAATAAAAAAAAAAAAAAAAAAAAAGAAAGGAGAAAAAAAAAGCAAGATTCGAACATAAAAGACAGCGGCAGAGAGGAAGAGAAAGGAGGAAACTTCGAGCACCAAATTTCCCAATGTATAAGATAACACTAGAAAAAAACTGACAAAGTTCCTGGCATCTCCATAGCATTTCCACTGCTTATGTTTATTGGACTGAAATGTGATTAATAACCTAATCTGAATCAGAGAAATTTTAATTTGTGCATCCTGTGATTCTTGGATGTATATTTCTGGGTTGTTGTTTTTTGTTTTTTTTTTAATTTTCTGTGGTTTGATAGAAAGGGGAAGAAGAGGCAGTTGGGAGAGGAGAGATGTGAGGGAGAAAAAATGTTCTCAAAATTTTCTTTTAAAAAAAATAAAGCTTACAAAATTCTAAATTCATCTGACCTTAAAGAAAAACAAAACAAAAAAAAGCATGAAAAAAATAATGTACAAAAATGACATCTCACGAGCAAACTTTCTAGAAAACTAGATTACACACACACACACACACACACACACACACACACACATATGCAAGCACACACACACACAACACACACACACACACACACACACACACACACACACACACACAAGCATGCACGCACACATACACACACACACCCCCCCCCATAAGTATACACACAAAAGAATAAGTGCCCAAGGACAAAAACCTCGTTTTCAGTAAAAACATTGTTACTTTATTTAATCATGCCATACTTTACATTCAATTGCAGACATCTTGTAATCCTGTTTTGATGATGATGATGGAAATATCATAAATGACTTTCCTTTTCTGTCTCATTTTCTATGCTTAAGAACACTGATCTGACATTAATTAGACAACACCATACTTTACTAGAAACAGTGTTCACTGGGCTAGCCATTGAAAATTGGCCAAACAGAACTAGCAATCTGGCCGTAGGCTGCATGAGTGACATCACCAGAAAACATTTTTTCTTTCTCAGCATGCACTGGTGGTCTGTCTTCAGTCCATGATTTATTCTGAAAGCCTATGAAACATTGTTAGTTTTTTCTAACAAAGCAAATGAAACATCGTTAACATTTCTTATACCAAAGCAAATGCATTTATTATTATGTGTTTGCCTATGTTGGAACTTATTCAAAGTATGTATGTATCTTGTTAAAAGTGGGGACTAGATGTACATATTGAAGAAATTCACTCAGAACTGCCTCAATAGTGGATTTAAAGAAAGACATTCCTTTTGCATAAAGATGGGCAATTTCTTTGAATAAAATCTATCACAATTCTTTAAATAAAATCTATCTTTTCTGGGTAGTTGGGAGTGTGTGCATGCGTTTCTGCATGAGAGTGCAAGGGAGCAGTGTGTGTGTGTGTGTGTGTGTGTGTGTGTGTGTGTGTGTGTGTGTGTGTGTGCGTGCGCGCATGCGTTGTGTGTGTGTGTGTGTGTGTGTGTGTGTGTGTGTGCGTGTGTGGGTGGGTGCGTGTGCGTGTATCCCTCCCATCCTATCTGTGAGTCCCAAGAACTGAATAAGGGCTTTCAATATCAAGTTTTCAACATCATTTTTTCCACATGGTTTCCCAACAAATTTCACTTCCAGTCAATCTGCAACACCACTCAGCACTATCCCCACACCAAATACAAATAACAGTACATCAGAATGCAAAAAAAAAAAAAAAAAAAGAAAAAAACGTTCTTTCCTCACTGACGTAACCAAGCTCTAAAGAAATGCACACGTTCAAAGTCAGCTGTCCATTAACTAGTATCATGCTCACAGACACTGACAGTGAATCTGTCCAGTTCACCATTTCATCTCCACTTTCACTGTGAAAGAGTCCATCTTTCACAAATATACCACGTTAACTGACCAAAACCTCAGACAGTCACCCCAATCTCTGCCTTTCAGCCAGTCATGGCGCACAAACGGCGTGTTGCCCAGCCTGTAGTAGCCGTGGTCCCGATGGTACTTCCAGTAGATGGCCCCCTTGATGTTGCCCTCGGAGTAGTCCTCCTTCCACGTCTTGCGCTTGCTCATCACCTGCATCTGCTTGTGGCGGGGCTTGGCCTTGCACTCCACGTACAAACCGACCCTTGCGCCGCACAAAGTAGCAGCTGGAGCAGCGCTTCTTCAGCGCCACCCGCACATGGTAGCTCCGGCAGCTTTGCATGTTCATTGGCACACAGACCCTCTGAACGTTCTGCAGAACAGTCCTTGTGGGTGCCGGAGAAAGGGAGGTGGAGGAGACAGCTGACAACAAAGAAGATGAGCGAGCCATCACAGACGCGCATGGCGTGTGTTGGAAGTGGCGATGCCCTGGCGTGAGGAATGAGCCGTGGCCAGGCGTGGAATGGAGAGAAGGCGGAGCGGTGAGGAGCAGAAGGTTGAAGCCTGGTGGGCGACGGCGCTGAGAGTTCCCACAGCAAACCTCACAACCGACGCCATGTCTGAAACATGGGATCTTCTGGTTAGGACAGTAGTTCACAAAGATGTCACAGGACAGCTGACTCACATGTGAAGACGCTTGCATGAACACAATGTGGGACTGGGGAGGGGGAGGGAGGGAAGTGGGGGATAGGGGTGGTATAAGACAGCAATACTGTAAGCAAACGTACAGATGTAAGAGAGAGACAGAGGGAAGAAGACAGCGTGCACGCGTGCATGTGAGTGTGCATGTGTTTCCGTCAAGTTTACTGATTTTTCTTAGTTTCTTTTCTTCCCCACAGTATCAAGTACTTTTACCTTGCAGATTTCACAGATTGTTAAGTCTTCACTATTATTACTATAGTTATTATTCCTGATTATAACTAATATCAGTATTATCACTTGGTGGTGGTGGTGTTGATAGAGCTATTGCTGTTAGCTGTGTTGGTGCTTTTGCAGTGATCAAAACACAGCTCTAAACATGAAATTCCTAGATGCCTTCTTTTGGAATGCAATACTAAAGACTAAAGTGCAAGCAGCGCTATCTTTTTTCAAATTAATAATGTTAATATTGCTTTTATGTTTTTCAAAATTTGTCCATGGGATAAAGTGAATTCTCTCCTCATAGACAAGCAGACTACAATACAATTGATATGCTGCTTCTCTGCCTTCCACAGGTAAGAGAAACGTAATCTCACTCCATCAAGTCTGTGTGTGTCTTCAATGAAGACCATACTCTTCCTTCTATTCTAAAAAAAAAAAAAAAGTGTTGAAAGATCTAACAGTCTGAAGACTCTGTGTGTGTGTGTGTGTGTGTGTGTGTGTGTGTGTGTGTGTGTGTGTGTGTGTGTGTGTGATGGAGAGAGATGTTCTTCAGTGTAAAGGCTTCCCACTTAAACTTAGTTAAAGTGATTACTGACAAATGTGTGAGTGAGTGAGAGAGAGAGAGAGAGAGAGAGAGAGAGAGAGAGAGAGAGAGAGAGTGTGTGTGTGTGTGTGCATGCATGGGTGTGTGCATGCGTGCGTGCATGCATGGATGTGGATGAGTGTGTGTGTATGTACATTAATACAAGAGCATTTGTTTGCACAGTGTTACGTGACCAAAAACATGTTACTATTTTGGTCAGATTTTTTCTGCCGAAGCTGTCTAAGTATTCATGCTGCTGCTAACAAGCAAAATACAATCTCTTGAAAAATCATTACACATCTCTCAAACTCTTTCAAAATTTTCTGATAAAATTTTGGAGGATATTTGTCATACCCGCTAATCAGTGTCTGCAGTCTCTCAGCTGCTTCTGGTGCATATATGCACCCAACAGGAAAGCCATAATCAGCTACATCATTTGATCTGTGTACTTCCCCTGCAAAGATGTAGTGTAGACAAATTCTGTGAAATAAGAAATGAATTGTGAGAAATATAAACAAAAAACAATAGTGATTCCAGTGATATCATCTTCTTGCACTAGCAGCACAAACCTCCTGTGGAGGGTCTATGTGACTATAGGCTTGATGACTCGGAATGATTCTGAACCTGAGCACTGTGTGGCCTTCACCTCAATGGAACAATAGGTCTTTGTTTTCCCCTGATGTGATTGTGACCAGTTTACTTTCACATATGAAATGTTAATATTTTTCACTCACATCCTCTTCTCTGGCACATTGTTCCACAGTCTGATGCTTAAAGATTAAAGTCCTTGACTTTAAAGCCATAGAAATGATGAACTACTAGCAGTTCACCAAGCCCAGGACACAGCATTATGAAGTAAAAGCCATAGAAACGATGAACTGCTAGTAGTTCATCATGCCCAGGACACAGCATTATTAAAGTAAAAGCACAGAAACGATGAAGTGCTAGCAGTTCAGCATGCCCAGGACACAGCATTATGAAGTAAAAGCACAGAAACGATGAAGTGCTAGCAGTTCAGCATACCCAGGACACAGCATTATTAAAGTAAAAGCCACAGAAACGATGAACTGCTAGTAGTTCATCATGCCCAGGACACAGCATTATGAAAGTAAAAGCACAGAAACGATGAACTGCTAGCAGTTCACCATGCCCACGACACAGCATTATGAAAGGAAGAGCCCGTCCCTCTCTGATGCTTCCACTGCCTGATCCTTCCCTGACCTGTAGCAGGCACACATGTACTGCTGGGTGCACAGAGTAGGGTTTCAAGCCATAAAAATCTGACCCCACAAGTTGTTCAAACTCATGAGTGTAAGCTCCACTTGCAAACTGTCAAACTGTTTGACTTAAGGCCCTTCTAATCTGATACTTATAACAGATTTAGGTGTCCCACAACAGCTTGTATGGCTGGTGGAATTATTACTGATGTTCACATCTTCAGAATGTGAATAATCAACTACAGCCAGTGAAATATTGCTGATGGAATTATTATTGATTCTGATAGCTTCAGTGTGCGCAATAACTAACGATAACCAATAAAATTCTGTTTTATAAGGTGTAAATACATAAACATGTGTGTAAAAAAAAAAAAAAAAAAAAAATTAAAGTGTCTTGTGCCAATGATCAGAAATATCTGTGCCATCATGAGACAGCTGCTATTACCATGAGTCCCATTCATTCTCTCTCTCTCTCTTGCATGTGTGTGTACGTGTGTGCATGCATGTGTGTGTGTGTGTGTGGAGGAAGTGGGGGAAGGGGTATATTGAGAGAGAGAGAGAGAGAGGAGAGAGTGTGTGTGTGTGTGTGTGTGTGTGTGTGTGTGAAATCAAACAAATGAAAATGAAAATATGAACAATCTTACAAATGAAAATGAAAATATGAACAATCTTCCTGACATCAAAATGACCAGTTAGATAGAAATCACACACTCCCTATTGAGACAGGAGAAAAATGTTGTGGTAAAAGACATGAATAGCCATGTGGATACTGCATTATTAATGTTACTGGTGATGAAACACCGCTTCATGATCATGATCAAGTGTCCCAAATGCATGTGTTGACAACAGTATTCATTTTCTTCATATTGCATAAGATAACTGTTTATAACTCCCATTCTGTGAAATTGTTTGGGAAGGGGGAAGTGGCAGTAGTGCTACTGAGGTTTGGAAACTTTTCTGTTAACTGGCAAAGCTGTGTTAAGTTACCCCCTTTTTCTTATTCCTAAGGAATGAACTTTTATGTGTGTATTTCACTATTTTGCATTCAATACTTACAGAGAAATGTTCATGTTGTTGATATCCTGATTTGTTTATCTGTTATTCATTACCCCCCCCCCCCCCCCCCCCCAATGTCAAAACGATAAGGTTCATCTGTGTGTGTGTGTGTGTGTGTGTGTGTGTGTGTGTGTGTGTGTGTGTGTGTGTGTGTGTGTGTGTGTATTGATAATCATAGCTTACTTTGTTTTTGCAGGCCATGTGAAGTTGAACAGAAGAAATAAACTGCATGACAGACAGTGTGCTGGAGGTGAGTGAAATACCAGGAAGTTAACACCAATATTCCACATTTATTTTGCACCAAATTTGACGAGACATGTGGATGTTGGTTCTTCATTTTCATTGTCTTGAATGCTGTTTGTTTTGCCTGAAGAGGACCGAAGAGGTCAAAACATGTCATGTTTGTCTTGTTGTTTGTTTCTTTCATTCAGCAGCAAAGTTATTTTTCTTTTAAGTTCATGCACTGTGAGTAAAGTTTATCAGTAATCAGTGGCAGAGATTCCATTCCCTAAGTTGCATCCATTTTAGTTTTAAAAAATGAAAAAGATATCTGAAATGTTACTACATAACAATTGCAGTTTACATTCTGATGGAAAACAATGATAATTACTAAATGTAAGGGTTAGGGTATGTATTTTGTGAAATGTTGCATATTTAGGACTGACCTACATTAAGCAAAAAAAAAAAACCCACTATGTTTGATTCATTGTCCATCACACTGTTTTATTATTATTTATCAGAAGGACAAATGTCCTGTTGAGTTGAATGACATGTTGTTCAGAGGTAACCAACTAATTAATTAATTAGGCAGTTAAAATGACAGTGTTCTTGAGCATACACAGAGCAGTCAACTGACTGGCATGATAACTGGCCCTCATGATCTCTGAATCATGTCTAAAACATACCTTCAAAGAGTCACTGATACTTCAGGGCATGATGAGAGAGAATCATGCCAGTCTTGACACTGTGTGAACAGGTCTGTGAGTGCATGTGTGCTTGCATGCGTGTGTGTCTGCATGCATGGTGAACTCTAAGGTACATGTCACCTTGTGTGTTCAAACACTGCAAACTAGTATGGCACAGATTTAAAATCTCATCACATGATAGAACTACCATATTTCTGGCTCTTCTCTTCTCTAGTGGAATCCATTCTAACTCTATATTGTTGTGGAAATGAAACTTAAATAATAATAACCAGGATTTTTCTCCCTTTTTTTTTGCAGTTATGTTGCGTCTGTGTTGCATATCTTTAAGTCTGCAATGCTTTACTGTGTTGGGTATAAGGGTTCCATATGCTTCACCAACTGAATATATATATATATATATACACACACACACACACACACATATATGTGATAACAGATGATCTGACTCAGGGTTTTTTGTTTTGTTTTTTGTCTGTTAGGTGTTTTTTTTTTTTTTGTTTTTTTTTTTTTTTTTTTACTATTTATACCAGACATTTACTGGGCAAGATGGAAAATGATACTAAAGACAAAACTTTTACTGGCTTTTTAATTTATATAATATTGCAATGTAACTGTTAAAAAAATTATCCAACAATACTTTAGCTGCCTCGACTGCTAGTACTATATTATGCATATATGGAAGAGTACTACTTTTGTAAATCTCTACATGATAGCTATAGTATATAGAAAAGTTTATCTATTTTTAATCTTGATTGTGCATGTTACTGTGTGTGTCAGTTCAAGTCAAACTTTTATTTTGAGATGTATACTGAATTTGCAGCATCTACATTTTTTTTTTTCCCGTCAAGCCATCTGCAAAATAATAAAAAATATGAATAGTGTGAAAATATTATATAAAAAAAAAAATGATATGCAAACACATTCAAATTAAGAAAGTAATGAACAGTATCATCTGAACCATGAACAAAGATGAGCAATTTGTTAACATTCACCATCTTAGTACCGTCACCCACAATCATGTATATATGGCTGTACATTGTATACCAACATACATGCAAGTATTGCGTAACTGTATAAATTTAGTACAGCATGATTCTTTCTGCACAACATGGCTGGATTAAATAAACAAATAAGGCAATTATAAGATTGTGTGTGTGTGTGTGTGTGTGTGTGTGAGAGAGAGAGAGAGAGAGAGAGAGAGAGAGAGAGAGAGAGAGAGAGAGAGAGAGAGAGTGTGTGTGTGTGTGTGTGTGTGTGTGTGTGTGAACTTAATACTGTGTCAGTGTGTGATTTTTTCTAACTCCTGTAGTGACAAATCGACTGGTCAACTGACTTGCAACCACAGGTCTCAAACACCCACAACATCAAGTATTAAGTAAGTATCAAGTAAGACACTGACAGAATGATAGTGGTAACTGTGCAGGTCGAACAATCCATGGTTGATAACGACTTACTCTGGGCAGTCATTCAGATTCACACTGTACTGAATAGTGAATGGGTGATCTATATTGCAAACTACAAGGTGTACCGTATCGTTTGTACAAACCAAAACAAAGTGACGGGGGTGGGGGAACGGGGGGCACTCCGAAATAGGACTTTACTTTTCAGCTAAATAAAATCACAATGCCCAGCCATCCGTCGGCTCCCCAAAACCTTACTATGACCCCTCGCGGTCGGCTGGGCTGTTAACATGAACTGAATTGATTCGCTTCTCGGCCTTTTGGCTAAGATCAAAGTGAACTGAGTCCACACCCCCTCTACATCCCACACCCTTCCTCCTCTCCCCTCCCGTCTCCAGTCCTTGACCTCTGGGAGTCAAAACGACAGTTGCGAGTTCAGTTGAAGACGAATGGCAAACGTTACCTGAATTCAATCGTCATAAACAAGTACACACCGACAATTTGAATTAGCCGACAGACGACTCATCTGCAGATTATTTTCGTATCCATGCAGTTTATTTTGACACAAATCAAGCTTACCAGACTTTACGCTTTCCACTTTCCAACATGCGCACCCTTGTCGCGACCGGAAGCAAACAAGGGATATAAATCTGTTGTACAAGGTGACCGTCAGCGTTTCAAGGGATATAATCTTACGCTCTTTGCTCTGGCCACTAACTATCGTTTCAACAGTGTGGCTACCGATTTAGTGAAATGGGGGAGAAGATGGGGAATCCTTTTGTCCCCCACATACAGATCAAGGCCTTCACCTTCCTCCTATTCGCACTTACCATTTCTTTGTTCTTGTAAACACTTGAGACCTAGTTGTGATTTCGTGAATTTGAGGGAGCGAACAAAAATAATTCTCCTTAATAATAATAGTAATGATAATAATCATAATGTTAATAACAATAATAATAATAATAATAACATAATAAACCGATTAATGAAACAGTAGAATGTAATCAGTTGCTGTGATTTTAAAGAAATGTAGGCCTACTCGGTTTCAATGGCCCATTGCGCTTTGTGTGGCATCATTTTTTTTTCCTCCTTCTCGTTTTCGAGTTTGTTTGTCGATGATCTACTGATCTCTTGCTGTTCATTGTTTCCTTTTTAAAGGATAAGGAACTGAGCACCTCACCGTCTGTCACTGATTCGCAGTAAGCACCAGTCGGCTTGGCGTATATATATATTAGTGTCGCGGACTCCAGACAAGGGTGTCATGGTGTCGATTCCCAGCACAGATACTCTTTTGTCAGAGTTTTCTGCACCAGCCGGCGCCTACCCGTGGCCTTCCAGATGTCCACAGCTGGATTTGCAGTTGGAGCACCTGAAAGCCTGGGACCACAGTGTCAAGTTTCATCCACTGAATGGACGAGTCTCTGGGAGAGTTCAATTTCGTGACTCTGCAGGGTCTGTATCTCAAAGCGGGGCGGAGGGAAGGTGTGGGGGACTCTCCTCTCACCCTTTCATCTTCCAATTCTTGGAAGAGCTGGGGAAAGGAATGGACGTTCATGCATCTGTTGAACGGAGGAAGACACAAACCAAAATCATTAACCCAAGTCTCTTAAAAACGTAGTTCTCTCCCTTTTTTTTCCCTTTTTCTTTCGGTATCTCTGAGCTTACAAATATTGGAGGGAGGGAGATATTCTGTCCCACCCTACTTTTTTTTTTTCGAAGTGAGAGAAATGTTGTTGTTAGATCAATAAACAGGCACCAAAATTTTGTCATACAGGGTCTTGTCCCAGCGTTTGGTTTGTTTTAGTGCTGTTAGTGTTGAGAACTGTCACAAATTACGACGAGTCTCCATGTTACGTGTGTGCAAGATGTTATCGTGCGTGTACACATGGAACCTCGGTTTGGAGTCTCACTGGAAGGACTTTTCGGGAAAGGGAGATAGAACCAGTATTAACTCCGAGGGAAAATCCCCCTGTATCATACCAGTCCGGTGAATATTCGACCCACGACCTCAAGATTTCAATAATCTCGACCGAGTCTAGCGCTCCACCAACTGAGCTATTCCGGCCCTGGAACATGCTGCTAGAGAAAGTGTAGTATCTAAAATCAATCGCCATCATCATTTTCAATCCCCCCCCCCCCCCCACTCCCCCCCCTAGAAATTTTTGTAAAGACACCCCCCCCCCCCCCACCCCCCCTCTTCTTCAGGATTTGACCTTTGTTTTTTCAACGTGTTGGCAACCTTGAAAAGGCCCTTGTAGTCGGCTGTTGTATGACGATGATAAAAACCATAAACTAGGTAATCTAAAGGAAGAAGTTCCTGAAACTATGTAAAATCGTGATGTACCGCAAGGAAAAGGACAAAGCATAGATCATGGATGGCATGCTGGACCAACGTGTCAAAGGGAGGGATATAAGGAGTGAAGAGAAGGTGGATCCCAAACCAGCGGTCCAGCAACACCCTGACACAGAGATAAATCCCGCTGTATTCCTGAATAACCAACCCCTGAGATTTCTTCCCAACAGCCGTGGGAGTACGCTAGGGATGTTTCATCTCTCCCCGTTTTGTTCAACGTCTAAATGGGGAACACACTGCTGAAAAATGGTTCAGGACTTAAACTCCATCACGTTCTTTGGAGAGCAGCCTCCTTGAAGCTTCGCTGTTGATGGTGTCGAACTTCCAGAACCTCCGAACTGGAGAGAGTACTTTCAGGATGGAGGTCGGTTCACAGAGAACTGGAAGCTTGATTGGTCAGCGATTCCGGACCTTCAGCGGTCAACATGACGATGAATGGACAGACACTGCAAAAAGTAGACCAATTCAAATTCGACTTTAGTCTCAGCAAAGACGTACGGTAGCTCAATAAAGCAGGCCACGGGTCACAGGGAGCCTCCCTTCCCCCCCCCCCCCCCCCCCCCCCCCCCCCTCCTCCGGGGCTCTTCCTGCCCTGGCCCAACTCAACATGATCTGGGAAAGCAAGTATATCAAATTCCCAAACGAAGAACATTTTGCCACCTTCTGACGATGTCTATCCTTGTCAAAGGACTCGAGAGTTTGATACCGACTGCAGATCTATCAATCTCGGTATTTGAGAAGAAATCAATGGGTTAGAGCCATCAGCATATAGGCTATTACTAAGATCAGTGATTTGGAGATGCTGTGTGTTGTCGATTTCTCTTACCCAGATGACCATGATCTTACGTAGACAAGGTCCAGTTCACATAAAATAGTTTGTGATGCTTTCAAAGACAACGAGGAGACGCAAAATCATCCATTTCAGTCATTTCAGGATCAGTGACGGTTTATGACACAACCATTCCCAGCAGCAGGCCGAGGATTAGCAGTGAACTGACCAAATACTTGTGAACTCGCTGACAAGGATTTTAGTTTGTAGATTCACCCCTTTTTTTTTTTCGCTCATGTTTGGATGGAAAACATCGCAGAAAATCAATAGAGATTGCAAATGTTTATTTTCTAAACGTGACGAATTTGCGAAGGGAACAATAGTTTTGCGAAATCGTTTCACACTCTGAAAAACAAAACAAAACAAATAAACAACAAAAAATTAAAGAAACAAGGGGTACTGTTGTCGACTGAGGAGGAAAGTTTCTGAAAAACAGGTTAAAAAAAAAAGATGAACTGGGCTACTACAGATCATCATAGATCTGCAGTATCTGCTCCTGGCCTTTGACGACCAACCATCAACATTCTGGTGGCTCGATCGATTTGCGGGAGATTACATTTGGAAACACCACTACATAATCCTCACAATGCCCAAAGCTGGAGAGACGGGAACAAAAACAAACAAACAAACCCCCCAACCGCTACAACAAAGACTAGGAAACTGGCCTGTTTGGGACTGTTCTAGATACCACCTCCAGTGGAAATACCCCTAACCAGTTGGACAATGCCAGTATTGCTGGGACAGTTGAGGAATTCGTGTCTTT
>JADBJO010006708.1:35000-102500 GCA_016801955.1 Conus betulinus | reverse complement strand
ACAAGGACAAGAGAAAATGAGATTTATTTAGGACCATGTGGTCTAAACATTAACATTTTCTGACAAGGACAAGAGAAAATGAGATTTATTTAGGACCATGTGGTCTAAACACAATCTCAGTGAGAATTATTTAGGACCATGTGGCTTAAAACACAATCTCTCAAAAATGTTTCTGAAACAATGTGGTGTGAACCACATTCTTAAGCAACAGCGAATAATAACCTGAACTCACCTTCGAATAATACAGTTAGGTTTAAATTTAATTCAACATGTGGGCCTAAAATTCTAGAACTGAAAGTAAAACAGCTAAAGCCAAGTGCAATTGTTATAGGAAAATACGCCAAAAATCAATGCCATCCAGCTGACAACATAGAAAATATACTGCAATTCAGTGGTATCTTTTAGAAACATAATTTTAATACTTAAGAGTAACTACCTGGATTAGCATCCCCAAACTACGCAGAGCGTTTCCACAACCTGTCTGTCTGGCTCAACACATTTGCAGGAAGAGACCAAGCAACAGGAAATGGACAGACAGGAAATAAAAAGTGTCTTAATACTAAAATCAGCCAAACAACGGACATATAGAACAAACAACACTAGGGGAAAGCAATAAAAGTCTTTACCTCAAAATGATACAATCACTGTTAATAAAGTGTTTTTTTTTAAACATACTAAAATTGCTTGAAAACCTTAGTAACCTGTGAAAACCTGACAGGTTACATGTCTGAAAGGTCATTTTCCTCAATTTCTTCATATGACCATCAAGGTACGAGCCAGGTGGTTCAAAGAAATGGGACCATTTGGGGTGATACCACCTGGCGCAAAGACAGGGTCACGGGTGAGTGCAAAGGCTTGAAATGTGACGTCAACTGAGGGGGAGATAATGTAGTCGAAGATTGTAATTTGATTGGTGAAGACCCCCCCCCCCCCCCCCCCCGTCCAAAGAAAAAAAAAAAGGGGGGGGGGGGGGGGGGAGAGAATGATCGGTGTGGGGAGTTGTTCTTTTGATCAAATGTCATTTTTAAAATGTCAGTTTAACATTAAATGCTGGTTCGAACTTACGGTAGGCCTCAAACGCTAACATGGATTGTACGGTGTTTCAGTGCAAACTCCTCATTGAAGCGTGTGGCCACATCGTTGTCTGATGGGATACGTGAGCGTCCGAACCTTCCTTAGTATCACTTTACTGTTTACACCTTTCCATCTCCTTTACTCTCAGCTTGTCGCCCTCTCCCCTCCCGACTCTCCCCCCATCTCCCATTCTGCCTTCGTCTCTTTCTCTTCCCTCTTTGTTAGTGCCTTGAGCATACATGTCAAGCGCCTGTGCATCCCCATGTCACTGGGGTCTTCAGAGCACGCTGAGATCCAGTGTTGTCACTTTCTGGGCGCAACACCGTTGACAGCTGTCTAGCTTACAGATTGTCCTGACAGGGCTGATCGGATTTTCGCCCTTCTTCTTCTTCTTCTTCTTCCTCTGGTCAGTTTCAGTTTCGGTGAGATGGTTTTGCGTTTGTGAAATGGACAAGAATGTGAAAGTGTAATGCTCAGAGCTTCGATACGATCAGTTCATTTGTTGATTTAATGTAATTCAATTTTATTTCATTTACTTTTTTTTTTTTTTTGCTCAACCAGTTGACAGAATTCAAAATCACACCGACAAAACTTTTTTTTTTTTTTTTTTTAGCAGCATGTGCACGTGCGTGTTTATTTCAGTCCGGTGTGTCTTTTATCTGAAATTGAGATAATCCCCCCTCTCTCAGTGTACACACACACACACACACACACACACACACACACACACACACACACACACACACACACACACACACACACACTAACTAACTAACTAACTAAAACTAACTACTAACTACACTACACACACACACACACACACACACACACACACACACACACACACACTCACTCTCTCTTCTCTCTCCCTCTCCCTCTCTCTCTCTCTCTCTCTCTCTCTCTCTCTCTCTCTCTCTCTCTCGCGCGCGCGCGCGCGCGCGCGCGCTGATTTGCCATTTGCCGTCGGCTGGGCAACGTCTATCCACTATTCATGATATAAGACACACACACACAAAAGAATGTGTACGGAAGTAATTGCGAGCGTGCACATAATGTGTGTATGTATGGGTGCGCGTGCATGCGAGTGTGTGTGTGTGTGTGTGTGTGTGAGTGTGAGTTGTGGATGTGTAAGTGTGTGAATGTCTTTACATAAGTCTTAAGTGAAGATTAACATGAAACAAAATACTTATAACCAACAACTAACTAATCCATTAAAGTCGAAACGGATGACAGTTTTAAAGAAAAAAAACAACACAAATAAACAAACAAAAAATCCTTTGCTTCCCCCCCCCCCCCCCACCTCCCCCCATTTTATCCACCCCACCCCCATTCCTTTCTTTTCCCCCGCAAATAAAGTTAATAAAAAATATTATAAGTGTTTTCCCAATAAAGGCGCGTTCTAAGTGTACAAAGAATTCGTACGTTAAAGCTGGTAACTCAAAAATGGCCAGCGCAGTATTTTGCTTCAATACTGGAATGATTTTTTTCATATCATTGCATGAAACAATATGAACTGCTTTAAATACATTAAGTTTCCACTGTACATTAATGAGAGTGATTTTCTATTAAGGTTAAAAATTCTCTTTGATTCGTTTAATATCAAACTGTTCTTTATAGACGTGATCTACCATACTGTATTCGAAAGCTTTCCAGATATGCGACTTAACTAAGTTGCACTGTTCATGTACTGATAAGGGGAAATCATCAATTCTGAATCAAATCTATTTTGGCTCTACGTTTAACTGCCCTGTCTACGTTTTCATTATAATGAAAGAACAATGTGAGGGAATCCAATAAAAAGCTACCTGGGTTGCTCTTGCATTAACATGTGTATCATACAACTTATCTCTATGATCATTTCAGGTCTTGTATGCAATTGAAAAACTTTTAATGCGTGGAAGAGCTGATTTAGAATGAACACAGAACAGAATTTGAAATATTGTTTTTGGAAAGTTTAAAAGGTAATTAAAAACCAGGAGTATCGCTGTTAATTCTGCTGTAAATATCAATTGTTAATTCTGATATAAAATGATTTATCTCTCTCTTAAGTCTGGTATTAAGAATGCACAACCTGTTTGTTTATGAATGCACGAACCGTCTGTATATATAATTTGAATAGTTCTTTTCAACACGGCATTTGATATAGCTTTGCTAACGTGTTCATGTTTTCATCTTTTTTCATGTTGGTATGTTCAATATCAAAATGTGCTTTATTAAGCTCCCATGGGGGTATAGGAGAAAATAACGGTCTAATGGATAGTGCATCGTTATTGTTTGAAACTCCATAATCAATAATACTTTTTGACGTGTAAGTTGTCAGTGTTTTTTGAGAAGCTATAGATTTTGCTCTTTTAGGAAAATCAATATTTGACCTCATTTTATTTGAGATCTAATGTGCGTTTTATTAGTTTGTACTCTTGATAACAAATTTTTACAACACGCTAACTCTCTGTATTCATCTAAGGGAAGCATCTGCGCTTCGTAAACGAGATTATTCATGCACCGGAAGGCAAGTGCTTATTTTCAATGCCTTGCATTCAATACTTTCAAGCTTTTTCAATAGGTATTTTGGAGCGCAAAAGATTACTTCTTGGGCATATGTTAGTTTCGACCTAATTAGAGATGTACATAGAGTTATCAATGTAGATGAATTCTGTCCCCATTTTTCTTTAGAAACAATTTTGAGGAAATTTAAATGTTTTCCTTGCCTTTGTTAATAAGTATTCAATATGAGCGTTCCACGATAGCTTAAATATGAAATGGACTCCTAGGAATTTAACTTCTGTCACGTATTTAAGAGGTGTTTCGCCCAATGTAAAAACAGGCAGTTTTTCTGGATTATTACCACTATTGAAAAGAATTATTTGTTTTTTTTTCATAGGCAAGTTTAATCCATTTAACTTCATGTATTCCGCCATCCTGTTTAGTTCGTTCGTCTTGATAGATCTTTCTGATGAAATTTATATCACGCTGTGGAGTTTTCTTTTTAAGAGCTACTTCCATCAACATGCATATGTCGTCTGCATATTGAACGAAAACTACCTTTTTAGATATCTTATTTGGCAAATCATGCAATAGCAATGAGAAAAGAAGCGGAGCTAACATTGACCCTTGAGGGATTTCCATCGACAAAGTTCTACTGGTGGAATATGTTTTTCCTACTCTTGTTTGTATTACCCTATCTTCCAGAAAGCATTTAACATAATTGTGTACATTTTCTGACAGTCCAATATTTTTAAGTTTGTTTAATAGCTGTGAAAATTTTAAGTTTGTTTAATAGTGTGTGTGTGTGTGTGTGTGTGTGTGTGTGTGTGTGTGTGTGTGTGTGTGTATACAAAGATACAAAGATGTGTGTGTCTACCAAGCATATTTACACCTATTTTTCCAATCGCCATCGTAACATGCACGTGCATATGTGCGTGGGCGTGCTTGCATTCAGGTGCATCTGCGGGCTTGCGTGCCGAGACCAGCCGACCATGCCGACGATCGGAGGACGGCGGGGCAGCAGGCGGGCAGAGGACACCATCCACCTTCAGGACCGCGACCAGCTCTCCGAGCAGCAGCAGCAGCAGCAGCAGCAGCAGCAGCAGCAGGGACGACAACTTCACCGACCACCACTCCCCACCGTGGCAACGACTTTGCCGAAAACTCCGTCACCGCATTCAATGAAGACCCCACAGGCAGGGCCGGCCAGGGGTCGGTTGACGAGGCTCCCACGACATCGGCATGTGACTTGCCGCAGGTGCCGGGGAATGGTGAAGAGTTGTCGAACCCTCATCCTGTTGAGGCATCCGGGGATGGCAGGGAGGAGGCTTGCCAGGAGGAGTTGATGTTCAGGGCTGAAGAACGCCCTGGGTCCGGGGGATCGGAGGTTCAGGCTAAAGCACGTGACGACTGGATAGCTGATCAGGATGTCTGGAATGAAACGACTCCGCGGTGGCTCGACTACGGCGCTTGGAATCGAGAAGATGGCGGACAGTGGAATGAACAAGGTCAAGGTGACTGGGACGGAAGGCCCCTGCAGGATGACGGTCACCGGGGTCTCCCCAAGGCTCAGGACTACGAGGAGGATCAAGGCCAAAGGACTGAAAGGAGACGCGGAGGGTTTGATCATCGTCTGTATGGTGGAGAGGCTGGCGGGCGGTGGGATGGTCATCTGCAGTTTGTTCCGGGATCAGCTGAAGGTAATGACTTTGTGTGATGGATCCCGCGTGTAATGAGTCGGATAGTTGGAGTACTTTGGGTTTAGTCTGTTCTGTTTGAGTGGGTAAGGGTGGGGTTGGGTGGGTGAGACGGGATGAGTAGCATGTATTTCCAGTCTTGCATATGGCCTGACTGTAAGCAGAGCTTGAGTAAATCGTAGTGGCGACCACCCCTTGCTCAGCAGATCGCCAGGTGGCAGAAAAGGGAGAGGTCTTCAGATAGGAGGGTACGCAGTATATTAAACAAGCCGTGCCTGGCCACACTGACGGCGGTGCTCGTCAGGACGGGATCGGGCAGCACGTGCAAAGACCATTCCCTATGAAGTATCCTTGATATTCAGTGCCAAAGACCATTTCCTATGAAGTACCCTTGATATTCAGTGACAAAGACCATTCCCTATGAAGTACAAATACCATTCCCAATGAAGTACCCTTGATATTCAGTGACAAAGACCATTCCCTATGAAGTACCCTTGATAATTAATGACAAAGACCATTCCCTATGAAGTACCCTTGATATTCAGTGACAAAGACCATTCCCTATGACGTACCCTTGATAATTAATGACAAAGACCATTCCCTATGAAGTACCCTTGATATTCAGTGACAAAGACCATTCCTATGAAGTACCCTTGATAATTAATGACAAAGACCATTCCCTATGAAGTACCCATGATGTTCAGTGACAAAGACCATTCCCTATGACGTACCCTTGATAATTAATGACAAAGACCATTCCCTATGAAGTACCCTTGATATTCAGTGACAAAGACCATTCCCTAGAAGTACCCTTGATGTTCAGTGACAAAGACCATTCCCTATGACGTACCTTGATAATTAATGACAAAAAACCATTCCCTATGAAGTACCCATGATGTTCAGTGACAAAGACCATTCCCTATGACGTACCCTTGATATTCAGTGACAAAGACCATTCCCTATGAAGTACCCTTGATATTCAGTGACAAAGACCATTCCCTATGAAGTGCCCGTGATATTCAGTGACAAAGACCATTCCCTATGAAATGCCCTGATATTCAGTGACAAAGACCATTCCCTATGACGTACCCTTGATAATTAATGACAAAAACCATTCCCTATGAAGTACCCATGATGTTCAGTGACAAAGACCATTCCCTATGAAGTACCCTTGATGTTCAGTGACAAAGACCATTCCCTATGAAGTACCCTTGATATTCAGTGACAAAGACCATTCCCTATGAAGTGTCCGTGATATTCAGTGACAAAGACCATTCCCTATGAAGTGTCCGTGATATTCAGTGACAAAGACCATTCCCTATGAAGTGCCCGTGATATTCAATGACAAAGACCATTCCCTATGAAGTGCCCGTGATCTTCAGTGACAAAGACCATTTTCTATGAAGTACCCTTGATATTCAGTGACAAAGACCATTCCCTATGAAGTGCCCGTGATATTCAGTGACAAAGACCATTCCCTATGAAGTGCCCGTGATATTCAGTGACAAAACCACCATGCTTTTATGGGCCGCCTCAAAGGCCCTAGCCGTGGGGTGGGACCTCGGGAAAACAACCGCCCCTCACCCCCCCCCCCCCCCCCCCCCCCCCCCCCCCACACACCACCACCACCACCACCACTGAGTTTCGAGGGCGAGGCCAGCGGATTGGGAGGTTGTGATGAGGCACTCGAAAGAAGACTGCATTTGATGTGGGTGGTACCTCAGAGCACGATATTACACAACGACGTTCCTGGACGTTCAACTCTGAAGAGGTTTGATGTGGCGCTTGGCCTTTACAGATCCAACAGGAGAGGGAAGAAGAAGAGCAGAGAGGGCAAGAGGGTAAGGGCGGAGGAGGGAAAGGAGAGACAAAGACCCATCCAAGGTGGTTGTGGTCGAAAAAACGCCCTTGAGGAGACCAGTGCGACGGAAAAAGAGGCCTCCTCTTTCCAGGGGCGTCAAGCTGATAGAGCCACCAGGCGCTCCCACGTTCTCCAGTGGAGTGCAGAAGGAGTGCACGAGATGTACATTGACCTGGCGGGCAGGATGCATAAAGTTAGCAACTGGACTGTGTGCGTCCAAGAGACGCACCTTACCATAAACTATCGCTTTCAGATGAGGAGATACAAGATCTTCAGGTTAGACTGGGAGGAGGGGCATAAAGGAGGGGTGATTGTCTAGGGTCTGGTGCGCAATTTCGTGACTGCACAAGAACTCATAGTCGGCATCAGTCAACAGGAAGTCGACATTGTCCTCACACAGTCCGGTCCACTATGCCTAATGTTCCCAATACCGTGATCTCTGCCTTATTCATACGAACATCCCATTCGACAGGTGTGTGGTAGTGGAAGATTTAACAATCATTGAGAGAGATGGGGGCAGTGAAGAAGCGGACAGGGCAGGCGATGAAGTGGAGGACTGGAGATACAGACACACCTTCCCTGCATCAACCAGGAAGATGATGGTCCCACCTTTTACTCAAGACGCTTTGAACCACATCCACATCAGAGCTAGTGTTCGCCACAGACGACCTGTATATCAGAACAGCCAGGGCAGTTCTCAACCAGCTTGGAAGACAGCTTTTAAAACGCTTCATCAACCTCAACTACACGTGCCCAAGCCAAGTGCTCCCCCCGTCGGAACTACAATAAGGCAGAGTGGACCCTGTGTCAGACCCTTGTGGACACCTACACCAAGCTAGCCAGCACCAGGCAGAAGGAGGACACCAACAGGATGGTCCGCGAACTCACCACAGTCAGCGTGAAAAAGCTGCCACCGAGTCCATCCGAAGAGTTCAAACAAAAACTATCAGCCCTTCCTACGCCTGTCCACTCGGGTGAAATTCGTGCGGAGGATGCCTGTATCACCAGGTTCAAGGGGATCGTCGTCGCACGGACGTGGTAGCGCCCTCCGCAGGGCTGCGCTCACTCACGTTGGCATTTTTGTCATCATAGGGAGTGGTGGAGGACAAGGCAAAACAGAACAGCAGACCATCAGAGAACACCACTGCGCTGAAGGACGCCAATGCTACTGCCACACACAGGCTAGCTTGTGCACCTAAGCAGAAAGAAAGAGCTGGCTGGATGGGGGAAAACAACCCTGAAATGCCAGAGTTTTAACAGTGAAGACAAGCAGCTCAGGAAACGCACCAGACCCTAAACAACGAAGCAACGTCATAGGCCGAAATCATGACCCTACACCATGGGAACCTCCTTACCGGCAAAAGGCTGCAGACTTCTTCCTTGACAGCTTTAAACGAATCAGCGACCTTGAGGTTCTCCCTGAACGCAGGGCTGACCTGCACGGGGCCCGGGGAAAACTCTCTGAAGAAGCAGCTCCAGAGGGATGTGACAACCTCAACATTATCAGAAGCAGAATTTGAGGAAGCCACAAAGAGCCTGACATTGAAGAAGTCCTCAGACCTTGATGGAATCGCCACCAATCCTCCAACACTGTCCCGCCCATGATGTTCCACGGCATCAAACCAGGCCAGAGGGTGCAGAACTGCAGATGCAGCTTTTGGGGCAGCCGTCAGGAGTTCCAGAAGACTGTGGGATTCATCATGGCGACAAGATTGAAGATCTGACACTGCCACTTAAAATGGACCGCAGGAGACGACGAAGAAGGAATCGCCAGTGACATGCTGCTGCCCTGTGGGATAAAGAGCAGAAGAGTCCTCAGCAAAGTCTTCAGTGCTATCTGGAAGACGAGCTCAGTACCTCAGGGTTGGGAGGAAGTGGACGTGATTCCCATCCACAGGAAAGGCGAGAACAGGTGTGAAGAGCAGACAGCTGCAGCGTGCAGACCGTCAGCCTGACAAGCTGTCTGTGCAGACCAGTGGAGGGACTGGTGAACCCTGGGCTTGTCTAGCGCCTTGGCTTGGGGTGTGCATGAGCGTGCGCGCGCTTCAGGGAATAGCCCTGTCTCCAGTTGGTTGTCGTTCCTTGGTTGATTGGTCTGTAGGATTGGTTTTTGTTTGTTGGTTGGATCACGTGTGTGTGTGTGTGTGTGTGTGTGTGTGTGTGTGTGTGTGTGTGTGTGTGTGTGTGTGTGTGTGTGATATGTAAGCAGTGTGTGTGTCTTTGTGAGTGTGTGTGTGTGTGTGTGTGTGTGTGTGTGTGTGTGTGTGTGTGTGTGTGAGAGAGAGAGAGAGAGAGAGAGAGAGAGAGAGAGAGAGCGTGTGCACGTGCGTGTGTGCTAGCGTTTGTATACAGCTCGTAGCATGTGTGTAAGAGTGTGTCTATGGGATGTGTGTGTGCGTGTGTGTGTGTGTGTGTGTGTGTGTGTGTGTGTGTGTGTGTGTGTGTGTGTGTGTGGTGTGTGTGTGTGACCGCCTTGTCTACATCTACCAGGGGCACGGCCTAAACAACGGTTGCCGACCCAGTACCAGCCCCAGCCCTTTCCTGTGAAGCCCCCGTCTGCTGTCCAACCCCGGTCCAGCAGAACCCCTCACCACCCGTGGCACTACCGTCATGACGTCATCACTACGTCATCACAAGGCACAGTGCCGACCGGGGGCCAGCCCCAGCCCTTTCTTGTGGGACCCCCGTCGTCAGCCCGACCCCAGCCCCATACCACCTTCTACCACCCGGGACTCTCTACCCACAGAACGTCATCACTACGTCATCACAAGCTCTGGAGATGACGTCATCGAGGAACTGTCCCGTCGTGAGTTGGTTGACGTTCTTTGTTTGTTGGATAGATTTGATTGTGTGTTTGCTCGCCCGTCTGTCTGACTGTATGTTTATAGTTAGTACTATGTTTCAATACCTCTTCCATTTCTTCAAGCGTTTGGCGATGCTTTGAGTAGACGTATAAAAAGACTTTAAAATTACATAATTGCTTTGTGTTTGTGCGACAAGAGGAAAGAACTGAAGAACAAGAAAAATGAAGCAGATGGAGTAAAACGAGCAGTTAGTAGGCAGATAAAGGAAGATATGAAGAAAGCAAAGGTGACATGGATACTGGAGCAGTGCCAAGACATTGAGGACAACCTGCAGATGAACATCGGTAGGAAAGCAAAACAACTTGTAAAACACCTGGCAGCCTCCCAGCAAGGACGAGTTTCCACCGTACAGGACAAGTCAGGGAAATGCCTCACAGAAGACCAGGCCATTCTCAACCGTTGGACACAATACTGCTGCGAATGATACAACTTCATCACTGACACAACAGGAGACCTTCAAGTCCTGAATGTCCCTCAGTAAGAGACAGTGACAACTTCTCCGTACTGCGTGAAGTAGAGGCAGCATTTAAGCCTTGAAACTGGGAAAACGAGCGGGGGTGAACAACATACTAGCAGTGAAGGAAGGAGGAGACGCCATGATCAGTGTCCTCACGGTCATTTGTCACAAGATCTGACAAACTGGTGAGTGGCCAACACCATGGACCCAATCCCTGACCATCACTCTCAGCAAGAAAGGCAATTTACAACTTTGCCGAAATTACCGCACCATCAGACTGATCAGTCACCCGAGCGAGGTGATGCTGAAGCTACTTTTGAACAGACTGTAGCCGCAAGCAGAGATCATTGCTGAAGAACAGTCCAGGTTTAATGGAGATCACAGTACACCGAACAGACTGTGTAGCATCAACGCCAGCCTGATCAGAACTATACAGACTGTGCAACATCAACGCCAACCTGATCAGGACCATACAGACTGTGCAACATCAACGCCAGCCTGATCAGGACCATACAGACTGCAACATCCACGCCAACCTGATCAGGACCATACAGACTGCAACATCCACGCCAACCTGATCAGGACCATACAGACTGCAACATCCACGCCAACCTGATCAGGACCATACAGACTGCAACATCCACGCCAACCTGATCAGGACCATACAGACTGCAACATCAACGCCAACCTGATCAGGACCATACAGACTGCAACATCCACGCCAACCTGATCAGGACCATACAGACTGCAACATCCACGCCAACCTGATCAGGACCATACAGACTGCAACATCCACGCCAACCTGATCAGGACCATACAGACTGCAACATCCACGCCAACCTGATCAGGACCATACAGACTGTGCAACATCAACGCCAGCCTGGTCAGGACCATACAGACTGCAACATCAACGCCAGCCTGATCAGGACCATACAGACTGCAACATCAACGCCAACCTGATCAGGACCATACAGACTGCAGCATCAACGCCAACCTGATCAGGACCATACAGACTGCAGCATCAACGCCAACCTGATCAGGACCATACAGACTGCAGCATCAACGCCAACCTGGTCAGGACCATACAGACTGTGCAACATCAACGCCAGCCTGATCAGGACCATACAGACTGCAACATCAACGCCAGCCTGATCAGGACCATACAGACTGTGCAACATCAACGCCAACCTGATCAGGACCATACAGACTGCAACATCCACGCCAACCTGATCAGGACCATACAGACTGCAACATCCACGCCAACCTGATCAGGACCATACAGACTGCAGCATCAACGCCAGCCTGATCAGGACCATACAGACTGTGCAACATCAACGCCCACCTGATCAGGACCATACTGTGCAACATCCACGCCCACCTGATCAGGACCATACAATGCCTTTACGATAACGCCACCAACACACTCTTCCTCGATGGCACCATAGGAGACTGGTTCAAGACAACTATTGGAGTGAGGCAAGGCTGTTTACTCTCGCCCATTCTTTTCAACGTTTACCTGAAAAGAATTATGGCTGACGCACTGGAGGGACATCAAGACTCAATAAGCATCAGGGAGGATTTTAACAAACCTACACTTTGCTGATGACATAGACGGGCTAGCAGAATAAGAGCAGGAACTAGCCAACCCAGCTGAGTGCCTTGACATAGGTTCTGCTGCGCCGAGAAGACAGAACTTTTGACCAACAACACCAACGGTATCAGCGCTAAACATCGCTATCTAGGGAGAAAAAACTAGAGAGAGTTCAGGACTTCAAGTGCCTTGGGGCAATTGTTTTAGATGAGGGATCAAAACCTGAAGTGCTCTCCAAGTTGCGCAAATGACAGCAGCGATAGCCAGACTAAGACCCATCTGGAATGACAAACATCACAATCGGTTCCAAGATCAGGCTGATCCCCATCCTGGTCATTGCCATATTTCTCTATGCCTGAGTGACGTGGACTCTGACAGCTGAACTTGAGAGAAGGATTCAGGCATTAGAGATAAGATGCTTTCGCAAGGACCCTTGGCATCTCATACAAAGACCACATCACCAACTTGGAGGTCCAGACCAGAGTAAGGCAAGCCATTGGACCATACGAAGACCTGTTGTCCACAGTGAAAACAAGGAAAATGAGATGGTATGGTCATGTATCAAGATCAACAGGACTTGCCAAAACCATTCTACAAGGAACAGTGCCAGGAGGCAGAAGGAGAGGAAGACAGAGAAAGAGATGGGAGAGGACAACATCAGTGCATGGACTCGGCCTCACACTCAGCAACTGCCCTAGAGTGTCTGAGAACTGAGAGAGTTGAGAAAGGTGGTTGCGAAATCTTCTGTGGCGCCCCAACGGTCTTCAAGACTCAGGGATAGGTGATAGGTGGTGTGTGTGTGTGCGTGTGTGTGTGTGTGTGTGTGTGTGTGTGTGTGTGTGTGTGTGTGTGTGTGTGTTGTTGTTGTTGTTGTTGTTGTTGTCTGCCAAACTGATGTTGTGCAGCTATATCAATGATCGACGGAGATACATTCACATAGGATCCAGATAAACTCTTGTGGTATACAGATCTACAGATGTAATAAACACCAGGCTGATAAACAGATCATGAACAGATAAATCAATATTCTAGCATGCAGATGAACAGAGGAAGGGTGCAGATAAACTAATACAGAGTGAAGGTAAACCAACATAGGGTGCAGGCAAACTATTCATCGTGCAGGCAAACTGCTTAGCTGTGCAGATACACTGGTACAGTGTGCTGGTAAGCTGATGTGTAATGAAGATGAACGGGTTTTTTTTTTTGCGGGTAAACCAATATATTTAGGGTTGTACAGGTAAACTAATATTCTGTACAGCTAAACTGATATACTGTACAGGTGAACTGACATACTGTACAGGTAAACTGATGTACTGTACAGGTAAACTAATATACTGTAAAGGTAAACTGATGCACTGTACGGTAAACTAATATACTGTAAAGGTAAACTGATGCACTGTAAGATAAACTAATATACTGTACAGGTAAACTGATATACTGTACAAGTGAACTGACATACTGTACAGGTTATACTGTACAGGTAAACTAATGTACTGTACAGGTAAACTAATATACTGTACTGTACAGGTAAACTGATACACTGTACAGGTAAACTGATGGACTGTACAAGTGAACTGATATACTGAACAGGTAAACTGATGTACTGTACAGGTAAACTGATACACTGTACATTTAAATTGATATACTGTACAGGCAAACTGATAGACTCTACAGGTAAACTGATGTACTGTACAGGTAAACTGATATACTGTACAGGTAAACTGATGTACTGCGCAGTTAAAATAATATACGGTGCAGGTAAACCGGATATATCAGGCGGGTAAAAGCAACATATCGTGCGGTTTAACCGACCTGTCTTGCAGGTACAGTAGTATGACGGGACACACTGACGCACGGCACAAAGCAATACACCACGCAGTTAAACCTGTATGTTGTTTTGTCCGTCGAGACGACGAAGACCATCTAGTCCTCCTGGGATCGGGGGTGAGTGCGTAGATGGCTGGTCAGGCCGATCTGCGCCCGGAAAGACCTATCACAGTATGGACAGGGGATGGTGGTGGCAGTTGGAGATCCGTTGGCGCTGGTTTTCCTAATCATCCTGTATACTGCGCAGGTAAACTGACGTAATGTGTAAGGGATGCTATCTCTTGCAAGTAAAATGATAACACTGGTACACCGTGCCGGTAAACTGATTCACCATAAACTGATGCAGTGTACAAGGAAACTGATAGACGGTACGGGTAAACCGACATACGCGTCCACCATGCAGGCAAACTGGTGTTGTACTGTGTAGGTGATTCAACCAAGTGTCGGCGCCACGGGGATCGGGCTAGCGGACACGAGCAGTCCTCCCAATGAGGGTGTGATCATCTTCACCACCATTGCCGCGTTCGTCAGCATTTTCTGCTGTCTGTGCACCGGCGTGGCCGCCTTTGTTGTCGCCATTCAGGTGGGTTGTGGAGAGACAGTCAGTTATCTCTGAATCTGTGTATTGATTTGCTTGTGTGTGTGTGTGTGTGTGTGTGTGTGTGTGTCTAAACGTGCAATCCATGTGATATGCACGCATGTGCGCGCGAACACGGAAGCGCACTTGACAGTGTGATATGTGTGTATATGAATGTCTGCATACAGTTAGGTTAATCTATTTAGTAGAGAGAGAGTGTATGTGTGATTGGGGGGGGGGGGGGGGGGTTAGGGGGGTTGTTGCACGCGCTTGTGTGCACACGCTGAAGAATGTGTGTTCAATATGATTTAGAAAGAGAGGGGGTCAGTTACCGCCAAGGACATTGACAAACAAAGCACAGGACAAGACGCCAGTTTTTTTGTTTTGTCAATGTCCTTGGCGGTAACTAACCCCTCTCTTCTAAATTTTACTTCGTTCTCCGCCATCAGTCACTTCATTTTAAAACTCTCTAGTCTTCCTAAAGCCTGGGGGTACAGACATGGAAACGTATGTCCGGTAAGTCCAGTAATACACTGTTCCTGTGCAGAAGATGGGTATTCAACAAAGTTGCCTTTTTGCATGGCTGCAGAAGAAGGAACGTTTCAAGGCTTCACTTCATCCAACATGCTTAACGACACGAGGTGAAGATGAATCCTTTTTAAGTTTCAAGTCCTCGTATGGTATGCAAACACGAGACGGGGGGCGGTGTCAAGTCCTCACCCCAAATAAGACACAGCAGTGCGTGCACAACTAGTAGTGTACCTACACAACCATCCCTCAGCTTGACGTTCCATTGCAGCCAGTTAATCTACACAGCCATCCCTTAGGTTGGCGTTGTTCTGTCAACAGACGGTCCATTGCAGCCAGTTAACCTACACAGCCATCCCTCAGGTTGGCGTTGTTCTGTCAACAGACGGTCGTTTCTTTGCAGGCGAAGTCCAATAACAGCGCGGGGGCAGCAGTACCAGGAAGCTCGGCAGAAACTGTGGTGTTCCTTCGCCCTCATCGTCGCCTCCCTCTTCATCATCATCCCCGTCATCCTCTTGTACTGCCTGCCTAGCCTGTCTGCCATTAACCTGTCTTCCATCCCTTCACACTACGACTACGACGTCTAAGTGTGGTCAGCCAGAGGTAGGCTGCAGTCCAGTCCGGGGTGGGGAGGGGGGGGTGGGGGGTACGAAGGTGTGTGTGTGTGTGTGTGTGTGTGTGTGTGTGTGTGTGTGTGTGAAGGGGGGGGGGATAATTCCCAGCATCGCCTATTTCACTCACACGGCACCAAACTATAAAGGTCAGTTAGAGAGGGGGTTGGGAGAGGGGGGGTCGGGGAGGGGGGTTGGAGGAGGGGGTTGGGGGAGTCTTTGTGATAATTCCCAGCCTTGCCAGCGGCTGTGGCGAAGTGGTCAGCGTAGCGGACTCCCGGCCGCGAGATCATCGGTTCGATTCCCATCAGAGCCATGTGGGAGTTTTCTGTTCTGACTGGCTCCTATCCAGAGTTGAGTTTGCTGCGGACTCAGTTGGGAAGACTGGGACCACACAGTCGAGTTCCATCCAAAACTGGATGCGTTTTGAGAGTGTTGCTCAAATTTCCTGACCAACATCGCAGGTGTCTGTATCTCTCGGGCCTGGTTGATACCGGGATATATTATGAAAGCAAGCGTAGAGTACAGCCCTGACATGCAGTCTCAGACCGGAATGGAAATCCGTAGCATCATCCCATTCTCATCGATCAGCATTTATAAAAAAAAATCTCAAATTCTCTGGCCCTTCATGCCCTGCTGGCATGGTGGCTTTAGTTTTGATGCCATCTCCATGCCTGTGGCTTTGGTTCGATTCCGACGGGGTCACCGGTAACGGCAAAAATCATGGGGGCTGTCGCTAGGACGGACGTGGTGGCCGCCCTCCACAGGGAGAGCTCACTCACACAGGATCAGCTCCGTGACTAAGCATAATATTGTCATCAGTAGGGTCTTAGCAGGTGGTGTCCTGCGTATGTTGAATCAGAGCAGGCACCACTCAACACCGCCGGGGTACGCGGGTCAGAATGAACGGCGTGGGTGCAGTGCCACTGAGGTGACCCACAAGAGGGGACTGCAAAGAAAAAAAAAGATTCCTAGCCTCGCCTTCTTTCGCTTCTGCCATGCTCTGTAGAGGGCCATGTAGAGGAGAAGTAAAGTGGAGAGGTGTCGTTCCAGTTCTCCACTCCTTTCGCTCATGCCATGCAATAAAGAGGGTCGGCTGGAGGAGTAAGGGTTGATCGGGGGGGGGGGGGGGGGGGGGGGGGGAGCAGGGATCCAGGGGGTAGTTCCCAGTCTCACCTTCTTTGGCTAACAGCATGTCATGGAGAAAAGGGGAAATGTGGAGAGGACGTTTCCCAGAGCCTCACAGCACCATGACATCTAAAAGTGGGGGGTTTGGGGGAGGGGGGGGGGGGGTGGAGGGGTCAAGGCATCATTCTGTGGTTCTCCTTCTGTCGCTAACGCCTTGTCAACCATCGGGTCAACTAGTAGAGGGTGGGTTGTGTGTGTGTGTGTGTGTGTGTGTGTGTGTGTGTGTGTGTGTGTGTGTGTGTGTACGCCATGTATCAGAGATCTTATATATAGAGGTGAGCGTCTCTTGCCCGTGAGGTGATCTCGTGTGTGGAGATGAGCATCTGCCCCCTGGACGGTCTTGTATATAGAGATGAGCATCACTTGCCCCTGAGGTGATCTCTTTTATAGAAATAAGCATCACTTGCCCCTGAGGTGATCTCTTTTATAGAAATAAGCATTTCCTGCCCCTGAGGTGATCTCTTTTATAGAAATGAGCATCACCTGCCCCCCTGAGGTGATCTCTTTTATAGAAATAAGCATCTCCTGCCCCTGAGGTGATCTCTTTTATAGAAATAAGCATCACCTGCCCCTGAGGTGAGAGGAGGGGACAAGTGGAGGCGACTATTTGCACGCCATCTGGAGGTTCAGCTAGAGGAGAGGGAGCGGGTGGAGGGGTTAATTCCCGGCCTTTTCTCCTTTCACTCACACTACGCACGTCAGCTTAGACGTCAGCCAGAGGTAGGGGAGTGTGTGTGTGTGTGTGTGTGTGTGTGTGTGTGTGTGTGTGTGTGTGTGTTAGAGATAATTTCCAGCCTCCCCCACCCTTTTATTTTTGCTTACACCCCCAGCACAGAGGGTCAGCTAGAGGGGAAGGAAAGGGGGAGGGGGGGGGGGGGTCAGAGGAACGGTTCCCAGCCCTCCTCCTTTGGTTTACACGACGTCAGCCACAGGGTCAGCCAGGATAAGGGGGTGGGGGTGAGGGGTGGAGTCCCGAGGGATGAGTACCAGCCTCCCTTTGTTCCACTGAACACCATGCCGTATGGATGTAGGAGTCAACAGAATAGTTCCCAGGCTGTCCTCCTTTGGCTCACACACCTGGCCAACTTCAGGGTCAGAGTGAGGAGAGAGGGGTGGGGGTGGGGGTGTAGGGGCCGGGGAGGGAACAGTTTACACCCCCTCCATCCTTTGGCTCACATCACGCCACTATGTCAAAGATCTTGTAGACAGAGGTGAGCATCTCTGCTTTGGAGGCTGCTAGGATAGTCTGGAAGAGTTAGCTTTCTTGACTGCACCTCTTTCCAGTATACTGGATTTGGTGCATTCCTTAAGTGTGGCGCATTGCCCTGCATTGATAGAGGAATGAATGTTTGTATGAACAGAGAGAGAGAGAGAGAGAGAGAGAGAGCATGCTATATCTATCTGTATATCTGTCTGTCTATCTATATTGTCTATCTTATATATGAATGCAATGAGTGTTCACAGCCAGCGTTCAATCATGGGTGAACATGCGTAAGTTCCAGCAGCTCAGAACATGATATATATCTGTGATCCACGACAAAGTCGATGTTGTACATCAGAGATCCACTGATTACAGAGAATACAGCTAAGCATGCTCACTCATAGACATCTTTGAGACTCCCTCTCTTGGTCTGGTTATACCCTCACCAAAACAAGAGAAAAATGAGGGGAAATGTTCAAGCCTAGTTTTTCATTTCATTTACGCAACACCATTTTAGAGGGTCACTTTGACGGATGGGAAGATTGAGGAACCTGTCCTGTGGGAATGTTGTTCAGGATAAGCCAGGCTGATGCTTGACAACGGGCTGAATTCTTCAAGTCCATCCGGAAGTGCAACAGAGATGGAAGGAGGGGAAAAGCAGGGGAGGCTAGTATTGGCAGAGGAGGAGGGAAAGGAGAGAGAAAAACAGATGGGGGGAGGGGGAGGGATGATGACGTAACCTCTTGGGTTGACACAAACAGGAGATGTGATTTGTGGAAGGGCGCACAGGGGAGGGAATGGGGTGGGGGCGGGGGCGGATAGAGAGTATACAAAGATAGCAGGGTAATTAGGTGAGGGAAGTTGTGGTGGGGGGGGGGGGGGGGGGGGGGGGGGCGCAGGGCAAGTAGAAAGAATGAAGAGGCATTTTGATTTTTAACTGATAGCAGTTAGATTAACAACAGTTGGATAAACTAATGGGCAAGCAAGCTGACAGACCCACTGACTGGTAGTAAGATGAGTGGAGAGATTAACAGAACACAGAAGAAATAGGTAAGGAAGAGTAGGAAAAGCCCACGTACAAAGGTTAATAGAACACAGAATAAATAGGTGAGGAAGAGTAGGAACAGCCCACGTAGAGAGGTTAATAGAACACAGAAGAAATAGGCGAGGAAGAGTAGGAAAAGCCCTCATAGAGAGATTAATAGAACACAGAAGAAATAGGTGAGGAAGAGTAGGAAAAGCCCATGTAGAGAGATTAATAACACAGAAGAAATAGGTAAGGAAGAGTTCGAAGAGCCCATATAGAGAGATTAGTAGAACACAGAAGAAATAGGTGAGGAAGAGTAGGAAAAGCCCATGTAGGGAGAGTAATAGAACACAGAAGAAATAGGTGAGGAAGAGTAGGAAAAGCCCACATAAAGAGATTAGTAGAACACAGAAGAAATAGGTGAGGAAGAGTAGGAAAAGCCAACATAAAGAGATAATAGAACACAGAAGAAATAGGTGAGAAAGAGCCCACATAGAGAGATTAGTAGAACACAGAAGAAATAGGTGAGGAAGAGTTGGAAAAAGCTGTAATTTGGTAAGTTGTGCAGGCAACTCCATTGTGTCCGTGCATCTGGTGATGTGCAATGCTTGGGGAACTTTCTGAATCGGTCACTCTTGCAGTCTCTCAAAACGCCGAGTTCAAAATAAACTTTTATTGTCCCATGGCAAGGGTATCCAGTCAACAGATACTGAATAGACATCTTGAACAAAAACAGACCTGCAGCAGGCCTGCGCTTATTACTGTGTTGGGTATCGGAGGCAGATATCATCCATTTAAGAAAAACAAGAAAATTAGTATTACTGTTGTCTGACTTTGGAGGAAATAGAAACAAATGGTTACTACAGGTTCAAAGTATGTTCAAAAGAGAGGGAACACGCTAAAGCACCCACACACAATAATCAACATTCATACCTGCAAATACACACATGCATATGAACTCCAATTTGCAGCACAGTACATGATTCCAATATACCCATGTGATTTGTTACGGTGCAGAAACCTGTGTACCTGCACAGGAACCCGTGAAGAAATGCGTTCAGAAATCAACCTTTATTCTGCAGAAACTGAAAGGGGGGGAAAAAAAAAAATCCAACTCGTTTCTTGGAAGAAACTAACAATCTCTCCATACGACTTTGGATGCGTTGGTGTATGTGGCAGAATGTGAAGGGTGGAACGACAGGTAATAAATACTAACACCCTGTGAACAAGTGCACCAACCGAAAGCAGGGGAATGCTTGGGAACCCAGCCAAAAAGACCAGGAAATAGTACAGGTAGCACCATGGACCAGAGGAACATTTCCTTGACTTGACACTCTTTCTCTCTCTCTCTCCATGCACACACACACACACACGGGATGCATACACGAACAGGTAGTTGCACTTCAGCAGGATCAGAGGGAGGTTTTGTTTCTGTAGTTCAATTTTTCATATGTACATACTAGTCAACACTCCAAATTTTGCAACTTGACAGCTGTTGGGCTGTTGCATTTATCAGTATTAAGGGGATTGGGGGAAAAAAAAATTCATTCTCCCTCACTTGCTTGTTCAGATACACATCACATACATACATGTATGTACCAGGGGAGGGAGGGGGGAATTCAATCTCTGTCATTTGCTTGTTCAAAGACACACACATTCTATGTACAATATTGTTGCCAAATATCCCAGTATGATTTAAGCAACCAAATCATAATTTACTGAGACCTCAAATCCTCATTTTCATACCTCCTCAGGACTAATCAAACAACTGTTCTTTATGACCATTTCCATCATGATTTTAGTCTCGTACTTCCTCAGGACAGTCAAAAATAAATACATGAGGAAACACTTTCCAAAAACAAACAGTCCATGACAGTCAAAAAGAAATACATGAGGGAACACTTTCCGGAAACAGTCTATGACAGTCAAAAAGAACTGCATGAGGAAACGCTTTCCAGAAACAAAACGGTCCATGACAGTCAAAAAGAATCTTCTTCAAATAATGCAGTCCATGATGGTTTAAAAAAAAAAAAAAAACACACCCTTTTCAAATAACCAAGTCATGAGAAACACTTCCAATCCAGTCCATCCTATGAGTGGAAATAAACACAACGCACACACACACACCGGGTCCATCCAGTACCTTTTGCCACTGGGTATGAACTGTTCCTGCATTTTTTTTTTTTTTTTTTTTTTTTTTGGGGGGGGGGGGGGGGGATGGTCAACAGCTGTTTTTATTTTTAATTCCAACATGAAGGTAGCTACATTCCATGGGACAAAGCAAAGGTGAGGCTACGGCACCACCCAGCTAATGAAAGGATCAACACAGACACTTCCTCAGGCACCACCTGGCTAATGAAATGATCAAAACAGACACTTCCTGGGCAGGACAAACCTATTGACCAACTCTTTAAGTTCCCTGTGGACCACCCCAAGTCCTGTGCGGGACCAACTTTTTGAGTCCCCAAGAGAACCAACTTTGTGTGTGTGTGTGTGTATGGAGGGGGGCATCAGTTGTTGGATCAATGGAGCACCTAAGGTGGGATTCCCCCACCCCCACTAATGCTGAAATCCACCTCTTCATTTTTTGGTGCTTCACACTGTCTTCATCTGGAGAAACACACACACACACACCAAAAAAAACGGAGGGAAAAAAAAAACAAAAACAATTTCCACTACTAGTTTTTTTTTTTTCTTTTTTCCTCCTGACTTGCACTCACTATGAAATGTCTGTATGTTTTCCAACAGATGGACATTCACTTGCTGAAGTTAATGTTCTGTTGATTGATACATACCAACTCTTTTGAGTCCTCACAGGGAAGCAACTGTTTGAGTCCTGCAGGGGAGCAACTCTTTGAGTCCTCCAGGGAGCAACTCTTTGACTCTTCACAGGGGACCAACTCTTTGAGTCCTCACAGGGACCAACTCTTTGGGTCTTCACAGGTACCAACTATTGGAGTCCTCACAGGTACCAACTATTGGAGTCCTCACAGGGGACCAACTATTGGAGTCCTCACAGGGGACCAACTACTGGAGTCCTCACAGGGGACCAACTCTTTGAGTCCTCACAGGGGACCAACTCTATGAGTCTTCACAGGGGATGAACTCTTTGAGTCCTCACAGGGGACCAACTCCTCACAGGGGACGAACTCTTTGAGTCCTCATCCTCACAGGGGACCAACTCCTCACAGGGGACCAACTCTTTGAAGTCCTCACAGGGGACCAACTCTTTGAAGTCCTCACAGGGGACCAACTCTTTGAAGTCCTCACTGGGGACCAACTCTTTGAGTCCTCACAGGAGAGCACCTCTTTGAGTCCTCACTGGGACCAACTCTTTGTGTCCTCACAGGGGAGCAACTCTTTGAGTCCTCACAGGGAGCAACTCTTTGAATCCTCACAGGGGAGCACCTCTTTGAGTCCTCACAGGGGACCAACTCTTTGAGTCCTCACAGGGGACCAACTCTTTGAGTCCTCACAGGGGACCAACTCCCCACAGGGACCAACTCTTTGAGTCCTCACAGGGGACCAACTCTTTGAGTCCTCACAGGGGACCAACTCTTTGAAGTCCTCACAGGGGGCCACTCTTTGAGTCCTCACAGGGGACCAACTCTTTGAAGTCCTCACAGGGGCCAACTCTTTGAGTCCTCACAGGGGGCCAACTCCTCACAGGGGACCAACTCTTTGAGTCCTCACAGGGGACCAACTCTTTGAAGTCCTCACAAGGGGCCAACTCTTTGGGTCCTCACAGGGGACCAACTCTTTGAGTCCTCACAGGGGGCCAACTCCTCACAGGGGGCCAACTCTTTGAGTCTCACAGGGGACCAACTCTTTGAAGTCCTCACAAGGGGCCAAGTCTTTGGGTTCTCACAGGGGACCAACTCTTTGAAGTCCTCACAGGGGGCCAACTCTTTGGGTCCTCACAGGGGACCAACTCTTTGGGTCCTCACAGGGGACCAATTCTTTGGGTCCTGCAGGGGACCAACTCTTTGAGTCTTGCAGGGGACCAACTCTTTTGAGTCCTGCAGGGGACCAACTCTTGGAGTTCTGCAGGGGACCAACTCTTAGTCCTATAGGGGTCCAACTCTTTGAGTCTCCCAAGGGACCAACTCTTTAAGCAGTGTTCAGTTAATCAGTCTTCTTAGTGATCAGTCTTCAGCCCATAGGCTGATCTTTGTGAGGCTTGTTCATTGGCAGATCTTAAAATGTTACCCCTTCCCCCCTGAATTATACAATGGAAGAAAACACTGAAAAGAAAAAAAAAAAGCTAAAGTGCACATTGGGCTACTAGTAACCCACTGAGAACAGTGTGCAGTGTTACCACACCGTGTGCCCACATTACAAGCCAATGGGCATTGCAATGAACTGTGACCAGGAACTAAGGCAGAAAAAGAGTAGACCATGGTAAAAAAAAAAAAAAAAAAAAAAAAAAAAAAAAAAAAAAAGCGAGTCAAACAGTAGCATGAAAAACAGTTGAGCATGGTCATAAAGGAAATAAACATAGGCAGTCAACCCAGCATCAGGGATGTGGCAGCTACAAGCACTGAACTTTGGGGAAGCAGGGTACCATCCATACTGACAAGAACCCCTGACATCCCCATGGGGATAGTGGGGGGGGGGGGGGGGGGGGGGGCAGTGATGGTACTTTTTCTAAATACACACATTTCATGTCAACTCCCCAGATAATAATGAAAAAAAGAAAGGAAACATAAGAAAGGAAATGAAAGAAAAGGAATTTACAACTTACAAAGCAAGGGGGGGGGGGGGGGGGGGGTAATGGTTTCAAATAACTCTGCAATGCATTATTAGCATGCAATTGGAACTTTTGATACAATTGCACAAAGGAAGTACACACCTGTAAATAGCGTACAGATTATTCATTCATCTCTCCAAGTATCCAAACAGAAAAGACCACTCAATAACAGAGAGAAAAGTCCTACCTAAGGGACACAAATCATACAACCCAAAGGGGAACAACTGATGAGCAGGATCATAGACCCTCTCTTGAGTATGCGGCAGAAAGACATCTCTGAGGGACTGGAATGACCACACTGCCCCTCTGAGTAACAACAATCATTCAAACTGGAATAAACGTCAGCTGTTGAATATGAAAGTAATTAACAGTGTCTAAAGGGATTGCAGAATATTGCACTGATCAGCTTTTAAAAAAAAAAATAAATAAAAAAAAAGGTGCTTCTGCTTTAATTGGTTCTAGTCCAAACCAGGGATGAAAATGCATCTAAATACAAACCAACAAATTAAAAAAAAAAAAGGTTTGGAGGGGGGTGGGGAGGGGTGTCTAAGTAGATCTTTTATTGCCATGTATGGTAAATCAACAAAATATTACAGAAAAAAAAGTATACCCTATCCAGTGACTAAGTGCTTTTTCAGTGTAGTCAAACATACACAGGGGGAAAAAAAAAAAGTCTCATCCTGAACATCAGATCATCAACAAAAAATATCTTGAAAAAGGAACAACCGACAAAATCAAACGATGACATGGTAACAAACTATGGACACCCTTATTGCAGATGAAAAGTGGCATGTGCTGACTGAGTGAGGCCTTCCCCCTGACTTCTTATTCCAGGGGGAAAAAATCTTTTAAAAGAACAAAAAAAAAAAGCCACTTAAATGCCACAAAAAGAAAGCAAGTTAAAAAAAAGCCAGATGGATATGGTGTATGGACCAAATGCTGCAAAGAAACAGTCTGAAAGGAGGGGCAGCTTTTTTTTTTCTTCTTCTTAGATCACCATCCACTCGCCCACCCCACACTTCTCCCCACCCCAGGAAAAAAAAATCTTCCAACAAGGCAGATCATACACACATAAGCCAAACCTGCATCTCTTCGACAACCTGAGGAAGCACACCATTTGTCCCAGCACAGGCAAATGTTTACATATTGAATCATGCAGGTAGTTTACTGGTGTACAACTGATCAATTACATCTGTAGTGAGGCTGGCACCAGTCTTGGCTCAACGTGACGAGAGGGGCAGAGACATGCCGGACTGGAAATCTTGGAAAATACATTGACAGGTCATGAAAACATAAACCAGAATACAGTATAACTTTACACTGAAGTAAGAATACAGCTGATAAATGAATAATTCAGGTAAATGAACAATACAGCTGATAAATGAATAATTCAGGTAAATGAACAATACAGCTGATAAATGAATAATTCAGGTAAATGAACCATACTCCACTGGGGGGAAAAAAGAAAATGAACTACTAGTAATGCTGAGAGAGAAAGTATATGAGACTCTGTGTGTGTTGTGTCTGTGTGTGTCTGTGTGCTTGCGAACGTTTGACCAGCTCATCACATTAAAACCACTGATTGTCCTTTACAATGTACACTGGGTTGCAGCACACTCACCAATTCTGGAAAATCAGTGCTACCTTCCTGAATCTTTTCACTCGCTACCATGCAATTCTATGGCACAGAAAAACTGGGAGAAAATCTATCGCCCTGCTTTACATGATTTGTTGAGATCATTCCATCACATAAACAATCCAAAACAAACAATTTAAACAAGAAAAACCACTCAGCATGGTGGAAACAAAGTGATCAAGCCAATACTAAACAAAACAAGAAAAAGTTGTTTTTTAACAATGTGAGTAAGTTTCCCAAGGAAAGACATTGTAATTCAATGGAGGTTCCCAGCCAGTGCCCCACAGTGTACAACTGACCCACAGTGGGCAGCTGACCCACAATGTACAGCTGACCCACAGTACACAGCTGGCCCACAGTGTACAGCTGACCCACAGTTTACAACTGACCCACAGTGTACAACTGACCCACAGTACACAGCTGACCCCCAGTGTACAACTGACCCACAGTGGGCAGCTGACCCACAATGTTCAGCTGACCCACAGTGCACAGCTGACCCACAGTGTGCAGCTGACCCACAGTGTGCAGCTGACCCACAGTGTGCAGCTGACCCACAGTGCACAACAGACCCATAGTGCACAACCGACCCAGCGTGGGCAGCTGACCCACAGTGTACAGCTGACACACAATGTACAGCTGACCCACAGTACACAGCTGGCCCACAGTGTACAGCTGACCCACAGTTTACAACTGACCCACAGTGGGCAGTTGACCCACAGTGTACAGCTGACCCACAGTGCACAACTGACCCACAGTGTACAGCTGACCCACAGTGTGCAGCTGACCCACAGTGGGCAGCTGACCCACAGTGGGCAGCTGACCCACAGTGTACAGCTGACCCACAGTGTACAGCTGACCCACAGTGTACAGCTGACCCCACAGTACACAGCTGACTAGGTGGCTACAATCTGAGTATTGTATGGGACTAGAACATCACAATATTGTATTCCACTACACACTCTCGCCAATTGGCAGGCACTGCCATTCAGAGTGTGCAGTCCATCATAACGCAGCTTTCACCACTGCCGAGATCCCTTGGCAATGAACAGAAAGCAAAACCAAACTATCACCATACACTGCTTTTCAACATTTACCTGTACACAACCTCTGGAAAAGGAAATTATTTACACAGATACGGAAATGTCCAATGCTTTCTTGTCTTTGCGCAGTCCACAAAAAGCATGAAGAAGGAAAGCAGGGAAAAGCCTGAACATTTTCTTTTTTACCTTTGCACAACATGATAAACAAAGCAATAAATATAAGTTCAAGCAAACGTGAGACATTATCTTATACCGCCCTTGATGACCAAACATGAACAACACAGATACAACCTAAGGTTTGCTCTGTACCTAACACAACCCCTCATGATCAATGAACATAAACAACAAACATGGATCTTGGCAATGTTTTAGTACTAACCTTATGCAATCCTTGTGTGACCAAAAGCAATGAACGGACACAAAGACTCGAACGGATGCATACCAAGATTTCATATGCACCTCTGTACACCCATGATGGAGAAACGACCTAACACATAAAATGTGAAGGTGGTCTGAACAGAAGCAAAGAACATCTTTGCACCTCCTACAATGAACCAAAGCACAATAGATCACGTAAGCATGTAGATTCTTGTTGAACAAAATAACTGTAAATTAACACATCTACTGTATTCGCCTACAAACACATGAGATGAACACCTCTGTACCTCCTATAGTGAACCAAAGCACAACAGATCATGTAAGCATGTGCTATGATGTAGAGATTCTTGTTGAACTAAAATACTGTAAAATGAACACTGCTGTATTCACCTACACACACACGAGCACTACCTAAAGCTAGCCATGGATCAAGAGAGGCGGCACGATCAATGCCTCGCCTCGCCCTCCCTCTGTTCACCTGCGTCAGTCCAAACACCTGACCTCACTTCACCTCTCCGAGTCCTGCATTCCCAGGCACCTCTCACTACGGGCAGCAAGAGAATGGTTCACTGGGCTGCCAGCTGGTTTCATGTTGCCTTTTTTGACGGTTTCAGTGTTGTAGCAGCCCTGACTGACCACGCTGGGCCCTTTTAAGGCTGTCACCACACCAATGCACCCTGTAGACATCATCATCACATGACAGCTACACTGGTCACATGACGGCTACACTGATGACATCCTTTCACTCTGACCAGTTTGCTCCCTTAGTCATTAGGCCTCGAACATTTTGATTTTTTCCACTGTTACTGTTTCAGCAACCACAAATAGTTTCTGTGGTCAGATTCTGTCGATTTTTTGAAAAAATACGAAAAAAAAAAAAATCAAAATCTAATGATACTTGCCAACATTTTCATATCTATAACTTATTTTCATGCATACTTTTTATTTGTCCTAAAAAAAAACCTGTTCTAAGTATACTCCTTGGTACCAAAATGTCCGAACTGGCAGTTACAGCTGGTGAAGCTAGGCTGTGTTGAGAGTGGCAGCCATCCCACTGGATTTATTAACCCCACTTTACAATATGGACATGTATATGCCACACACACACACATAAAATAAATTAAAAAAAAAAAAAAAAAGGCCAGAGGGGAAACGGACAGTGCAGAACACACAGCCGGTACCCATTCTGAATAATGTCCGAGCTCTCCGTGACCTGGTTGACTGCAACATCACATTTCATCTGGCACCGAACATGACAAACGAAAAAGGTGTCAACACTTTCTAGAACAAAATAAAGACAGGTGATGTTGGAGAGAGCGACAGAAAATGATTAATCAAAAGCACAAAACAGCAGAGAATGTTTAAACAGGCGGGGGGGGGGGGGGGGGGGGGGGGGGTGTACATTTGTACTGAAAGAACTCCCAACATGCCCAGTAGCAGCAAAGAATTCTGGAGATGAAACTGCGCAGTGTGAGTGCCATTTGTGGTAAAGCACTTGGGTGTTTGAACAGGCAAATGAAACGCAACCTCTGCTTGGTCACATGGAGCAGCCTACTGCAGAAGTGTCACTACACTTGCTACCCTGTCCACCTTGGCAGCCAAGTTTCCTAGCAGTAATTTAGAAGCAAAAAAAAAAAAAATAAGGAAAAAAGTAGAGAAGAGTAGACAAGAAAAGTTAAAGATCAGGAAAAGCAGAAAAAAAGGTGGCAAAGCTGGGAAAGAGAGGCAAGAAAGGAAGATGCAGGTAAACATGGCAGAAGTAGAAAAACGGGGAAAAAAATTGTACGAAAACGTTTGGCAACACTGGGCAGAAGAGACAGTAGTAACAAAAGGTTGACAAAGGTAAGAAAATAGAGACAAATGTAGGAAAAATCTGACAGGAGTAGGAACAGGTTGGTAGGAAATGGGAGACGAAAATAGGAAAAGGGAGACAAACGTAGGAAAATTTGAGAGGAGGAAAAAAAGGTTGGTAGGAAAAGGAGAGACAAAAGAAAAGGGAAACAAAAGCAGGTAAAAGGAGACAAATGTAAGGACAGGCTTGCTAGAAAGTAGGAAAAGGGAAACAAATAGGAGGAGGGAGGCAAAAAAGTAGAAGAGAGGCCAATGCCCTGCTCTCCGAGCTCATCTCTGTTGCTAGCGACTCGCAGACCCACTCTCTTCAGCTTTCAGTCATTGCTATGTCCCAGCACAGCTGAGCAGTCATCACTAGGGTATCATTCTGGCACGGAATGCATGGAAATAACAACACACACCACCAACCCCACCCCCTCCACACCCAAGAAATAAAATGCAGTGTGTGTGTATGTACAAATCCGTAACCTTAGAAATATTCACATAACATTTTTTAAGCTTGCTGAAAAGTTGTGTCCATTACATTCTTTGAAAAGAAAAAAAAAAAGGGATACATAGAGCTAATGCTCTTGGAGGCAAAACCATAAGCGACATCCAAATTAACATAAATAATATTTTTACAGAACAAACTGTTGTTAATCAAAACAAACTATTTGTTAATTTTTCTTTTTTTTTTTAACTATATCTCGCACAAATCAAAAACAACAATTGTGCAGTACAAGCAAACTTTCTGATACTAATTCCACTTCTCCAGATACACAACAGGCCTGTCACCATCCACACACCACCTGTCCACTGCATCAATCTGTCACATCCACACACCACCTGTCCACAGCATCAATCTGTCATCATCCACACACCATCTGTCCACAGCCATCTGATGACAGACCTGACTGGATCTGTCATCATCCACACACCACCTGTCCACAACCGTCAGACCTGACTGGATCTGTCATCATCCACACACCACCTGTCCACAGCCGTCAGACCTGTCATCATCCACACACCACCCACCCACCATCATCAAAAACCTGACTGGATCTGTCATCATCTACACACCACCTGCCCACAGCCGTCAGACCTGACTGGATCTGTCATCATCCACACACCACCTGTCCACAGCATCAGACCTGACTGGATCCGTCATCATCTACACACCACCTGTCCACAGCATCAGACCTGACTGGATCTATCATCATCCACACACCACCTGTCCACAGCCGTCAGACCTGACTGGATCTGTCATCATCCACACACCACCTGTCCACAGCCATCAGACCTGACTGGATCTGTCATCATCTACACACCACCTGTCCACAGCATCAGACCTGACTGGATCTGTCATCATCCACACACCACCTGTCCACAGCTGTCAGACCTGTCATCATCCACACACCACCGGTCCACAGCATCAGACCTGACTGGATCTGTCATCATCCACACACCACCTGTCCACAGCCGTCAGACCTGAGTGGATCTGTCATCATCCACACAGCCCCTGTCCACAGCCGTCAGAACTGACTGGATCTGTCATCATCCACACACCACCTGTCCACAGCATCAGACCTGACTGGATCTGTCGTCATCCACACACCACCTGTCCACAGCTGTCAGACCTGTCATCATCCACACACCACCTGTCCACAGCATCAGACCTGACTGGATCTGTCATCATCTACACACACCTGTCCACAGCATCAGACCTGACTGGATCTATCATCATCCACACACACCACCTGTCCACAGCCGTCAGACCTGACTGGATCTGTCATCATCCACACACCACCTGTCCACAGCTGTCAGACCTGTCATCATCCACACACCACCGGTCCACAGCATCAGACCTGACTGGATCTGTCATCATCCACACACCACCTGTCCACAGCCGTCAGACCTGAGTGGATCTGTCATCATCCACACACAGCCCCTGTCCACAGCCGTCAGAACTGACTGGATCTGTCATCATCCACACACCACCTGTCCACAGCATCAGACCTGACTGGATCTGTCATCATCCCACACACCACCTGTCCACAGCTGTCAGACCTGTCATCATCCACACACACCACCGGTCCACAGCATCAGACCTGACTGGATCTGTCATCATCCACACACCACCTGTCCACAGCCGTCAGACCTGAGTGGATCTGTCATCATCCACACACACAGCCCCTGTCCACAGCTGTCAGAACTGACTGGATCTGTCATCATCCACACACCACCTGTCCACAGCATCAGACCTGACTGGATCTGTCATCATCCACACACACACCACCTGTCCATAGCCATCAGACCTGACTGGATCTGTCACAATCCACACACCACCTGTCCACAGCCGTCAGACCTGACTGGATCTGTCATCATCTACACACCACCTGTCCACAGCCATCAGACCTGACTGGATCTGTCATCATCCACACGCCACCTGTCCACAGCCGTCAGACCTGACTGGATCTGTCATCATCCACACGCCACCTGTCCACAGCCGTCAGACCTGACTGGATCTGTCACCATCCACAGCATCAGACCTGACCTGTCACCATCCACAGCTGTCCACAGACAGACCTGACTGGATCTGTCATCATCCACACACCACCTGTCCACAGCATCGATCTGTCATCATCCACACACCACCTGTCCACAGCCATCAAACAGCATCAGGCTGCTGACGAGCTCCTCCTCACCAGACCACATCCTGGTACAGCAAACCTCTACTGTAAAGGTGGGATTGTGACTGTTCATCCAATGAAAGCCCTTTGAATTTGCCAGTACTGAACACCTGGATGCTTAGTCAGGCATGGATCAGTTGGTGGAAATTAAAGTTGCTATGGGAGACATTAAAGATGGGATGAGGGACATTTTTAACTGAGATTGTCCCTCTCTTTTGCCATGTCTAAACTGGCACTTTGTTTTGCCTCTTTTTCTTTGCAATGCCTAAACTGTCAATTTTTTTTGCCCCTTTCTTTTGCCACATGTAAACTGTTACTTTGTTTTGCCTTTTTCTTCCACATCTAAACTGTCACTTTTTTTCATCTCTTTTCTTCTTCCATGTCTAACCTGTCACTTTGTTTTGCCTCTTCCTTTTGCAATGTCTAAACGGTCACTTTGTTTTGCTTCTTTCTTCTTTGGTGTCTAAACTGTCAATTTGTTTTTTTCTCTTTCTTCTACTATGTCTAAACTGTCACTTTGTTTCGCCTCTTTCTTCTTTGATGTCTAAACTGTCACTTTGTTTCGCCTCTTTCTTCTTTGATGTCTAAACTGTCACTTTGTTTCGCCTCTTTCTTTTTGATGTCTAAACTGTCACTTTGTTTTACCTCTTTCTTCTTCCATGTCTAAATTGTCACTTTGTTTTGCTTCTTTCTTCTTCCACGTCTAACTGTCACTTTGTTTTGCTTTCTTTCTTCTTCCACGTCTAACTGTCACTTTGTTTTGCTTCTTTCTTCTTCCATGTCTAACTGTCACTTTGTTGTGCATCTTTCTTCTTCCATGTCTAATAGTCACTCTGTTTATTTCCAACTCAGAGGTCAACTTTTCAACTGCCGTTTGTTTTTACTCCATCATCTGGTGTAAATTCTACATCACAGGTACAGCATGAACTCTCCACACTGTGGTCCTACGGCAACTGGGCAAGCACTAGTCTCCAAGAGTTGTAATTTCCCACAACACTCGTGTGTATCTCAATTTATATCTGTGTCATGTTGCCTGCTTGCTTGTTGTGCATGCACATTGGATTAATGCACACTCTCGACGGTGAACTTTCTGAACTGTATGAGATAAATAGGTATATATATTACATTGCTTGTAGCACCAGTCTTTCAGTATATATATTAGATTGCTTGTAGCATGACTCTCTCAGTTTAAATATGAATTCTTTATGTCCATCTATGATCTGATTATTTCGTTATTTGTAAAACGTTTTTGTCAATTTCACATATATTTGCTTTTCATTTTCTGTACATCTTTGATATCTTGAAAATATTAAAACAAGTATAAAGCACAATGCTTTGAGCTGTATTGAAAGATCCTGAACATGATGGTTTGCTGCAGATATGGTGCTTCCTAACATGAGGCGCCCTGGTTGGAATTTGAGGGGTGGAAAAAGTTTTGTAGTACAGAAAAAACTATCGCAACAGCTGAGCTGGTTGGGTAATCCATGTGACGCCCACAGAATGACATCATGAACTGGGTAAAACCTTGGTGGCACTGTTCCTGTCTGCCCACAACAACATTTAGTCGTCTGCTAGGTCATCAACCCCTGATATTCCTTTTGTCAGTCTGCGAACACTAACCGCTGGACCACACAGGGTAAGCAATCTCCAACAGTACTATACACAAACGTTTAGATATGGTTTCATAAAAATGATTTCCCCCTCCCTCTACTTACTTCCAAGTGCCACAGTTCTTTGTGTGCCTGAATCAGTTTCTGTACAACATTACGACATTTTGTCCTTTGTATTGGGACTCTTTCTGCATCATTAAACATGTTGCACATCATCAGCTTGGCAGATTGTGAAAGAAAAAAAAAAACCTAAACAAAAACTAGTGTTTTCCACATACAGAGAAACAAAGCAGAGACACTTGCAACTCATGAATTGACAGAAATTCTACATACAGATAATGATACTGTGCAGTGAAAATACTGTGAAAAACAATGGATTTTCACTTTGCATACTTCTAGGTTAAAAAAAAAAAAAAAAAAAAAAAAAAGGATGCAGCAGTTGATGTTACTGAATTTATTATTTCCCCTGACAAACGGAGAAGAATTTAAATGTTCTGCAAAGCTAACTCACACTCTGTATTTGTGAAAATCAATGGAAAGACATATGCGCCCTTCAATGACTGAAACTTTGAAAAAAAAACAAGCAATAACTGCTGTACAAGTCATGAACGTCAAAATCCAACAATGCTAACGGAACACCCACTGCCCATGCAGTGAATGATGACCAGAAAAAAATGACGCAAAAGAGTTTCGTAACTATCAAACGCAGAACAAAACAAAATTCTGCAGTACACACAGCCTGCAACTGCAAGGAAACTTAAGCGATCCTAAGAACTGGACAACGTTGATGTGGATAACGACGACGACGACGTGGGCGATGAGGAGGGGTCTGACAGGACGGGCGCTGGTGCCGGCAGACTGGAGGATGGGCAGCAGGACATCCAGGGAGGATTTGCTGGCTCTCAGGATCTCGGAGATCATACTTTTACAGTCACAACAGATGCTGGTCAGGGGGCCTCGTCGGGCACTGCCCCCCGTGTTGCCCGGCACTATCACAGACTGTGAGCGCTGTAAGAAGTGCTTCCCCTTGGGGATGGTCGCTGGCAAAGCTGGACCCGCAGGAGAACTTGGGGTTGACGCAGGGGAGGATGTACGTCGTATGGCGTTGGATCTGCCCACAGCAGAGCAATAATGACTGCATGGCTAGCATGAGTACAGGCAGGACAAACATGCTGCTTCATGAGTGTACAGTATGAGTACAGGCAGGACAAACATGCTGGTTCATGAGTGTACAGGATGAGTACAGGCAGGACAAACATTCTGGCTCATGAGTGTACAGCATGAGTACAGGCATGACAAACATGCTGGCTCATGAGTGTACAGCATGAGTACAGGCAGGACAAACATGCTGGCTCATGAGTGTACAGCATAAGTACAGGCAGGACAAACATGCTGGCTCATGAGTGTACAGCATAAGTACAGGCAGGACAAAAACATGCTGGCTCATGAGTGTACAGCATAAGTACAGGCAGGACAACACATGCTGGCTCATGAGTGTACAGCATAAGTACAGGCAGGACAAACATGCTGGCTCATGAGTGTACAGCATAAGTACAGGCAGGACAAACATGCTGGCTCATGAGTGTACAGCATAAGTACAGGCAGGACAAACATGCTGGCTCATGAGTGTGTACAGCATAAGTACAGGCAGGACAAACATGCTGGCTCATGAGTGTACAGCATAAGTACAGGCAGGACAAACATGCTGGCTCATGAGTGTACAGCATAAGTACAGGCAGGACAAACATGCTGGCTCATGAGTGTACAGCATAAGTACAGGCAGGACAAACATGCTGCTTCATGAGTGTACAGCATAAGTACAGGCAGGACAAACAGGCTGGCTCATGAGTGTACAGCGTAAGTACAGGCAGGACAAACATGCTGCTTCATGAGTGTACAGTATGAGTACAGACAGGACAAACATGCCCGCTCATGAGTGTACAGCATGAGTACAGGCAGGACAACTATGCTGGTTCATGAGTGCACAGCATGAGTACAGACAGGACAAACATGTTGGTTCATGAGTGTACAGCATGAGTACAGGCACGACAACTACGCTGGTTCATGAGTGTACAGTGTGAGTACAGACAGGACAACTACGCTGGTTCATGAGTGTACAGCATGAGTGCAGGCAAGACAACTATGCTGGTTCATGAGTGCACAGCATGAGTACAGACAGGACAAACATGTTGGTTCAGGAGTGTACAGCATGAGTACAGACAGGACAAACATGCTGGTTCATAAGTGTATTACCCCCTCCCCTCCCCTCTACAGACATCCTAACCTGGGAGACAATGAGAGTTCAGATCTCCTTTTCTCAGATTTAAAAAAAAAAAAAAAAACATTCCAATCCACTCTGTGTGAGACCTGCATGACATCAAGTCCTATTCCCAATGACTGATTTTGGGTTCAAAGTGAGGCACCTGCAGGCAGAAACAAATTTTTTAAGTAATTTTAAGCAACTCCGCCAGTTTATGTAGAAAGAAAACAAATGCAAGACAAAACACGACACCCATTTTGCACCCAATTCAAGAAGATAAACGAGTGTTTGTTCTTCGTTTTCATTGTTGTTATTTATCGTGCCCGAAGAAGAAACGAGGTCATCTTTTGTCTCTTTTTGTCTTGTAGTTTGTTTGTCCATGTATACTAGCAGAGTGCATTGTTTTTGTTTGTACAAGTACATGGATAGAACAAAATTTCAAAGCATGCCAAACTTTTCAACCTTTGAACTATTGTTCTATACTATCTCACCCATCTCATTAATGTGAATTTAACTAGTGATGTCCTGATTCCATTCCCATACAGGGTATTTGTAAGCTTTCCATGGTGAGGATATTTCTAAGCTTTCTGTATTCAGACGCAATGTTTGAGGACAATTACTATCAAAGTGCTACCATTTGAGACCACAGGGTTAGTAATATTTTTTCAGCTTACGTCATGTGTGACTAGGAGTGATGGAAAGGTCCTATCTACCCAATAGGACTATGGACAGCCTAAGGGATAAGGTACCACTGAATTGACAATAGCTCAGAAACCTGTAAGCACTATGTGGGTGTGTCTGCATTTGATTTATTTAAAGTTCAGAGTTCAGAGGCAGTACGTGAGACCGTCAAGACAAGGGGAGTTGATGGCATCAATGTCAGATGGACTACAGATTTTCTGTAATAGTGAGTGAACAGCAAAAAAAAAAATGTGAGTTTCAGGAGTTTGATTTAAGTTAAACTGGTACTTTTAAAAAATAATTTGGAAGTTGTGGGATATTATGATTAATAAAAAAAAATTTTTTTAAAAGGCTGTCCATGAAACCAGGTCACTGTCAAACTGACCTTTTGTTGTAGTGAAATGTATATCAGAACACTGATGGTGAAATATCAATGGCACACTTTGTTAAACGCCAAATGTTCACTGGCTGGTATATATCTTATGGCACCCTAACTATCTATCACAGAACAGGTTCAAACGCCAGAACACAGGACGGATTCATGTGACTGGTTATATATATTATGGCACCCTGGTTATCACCAGGTTCAAACGCCAGAACACAGGACGGATTCATGTGACTGGTTATAGTCCTATGGCACCCTGTCTATTACCAGGTTCAAACATCAGAACTCAAGATGGATTATCATGTAACTGATTATACATATCATAGCACCCTGTCTATATATATCACAGCACCCTGTCTATCACCAGGTTCGAACGCCAGAATACTTCTCAATCTATTACACTGCAATGTGTAGCTTCCATGTTGCAGATTTCTCATGTCATGTCAGAAATGGGCAGTGCTTTCACTTGGAACGAACGCACTGATTCAGTGTGATGCCACCCGCTGAACATCCATGCCTCTTATGTGAACGCCCCTCTGAATCTCACGTGAGCTGTGACCTGAATCTTTAGTGAACACCTGCTGGACCGTTATGTGAACCCCGACTTGAACATGTACACTGACCTGAATCTTCAACTTGAATTTCAAGTGAACATCTGCCTGCCCCTGAAGTGAAGTGAACACCCATTTACATCTAAACTGAACGCTGACTTGATATTTAATTTGACACACTGACTCCAATCTTAAATGAACAAAATTCAAATCTTACGGGAACACATTCTTAAATGAACACCGGCCTGAATCTCGCATGAACATGACTTCAGTCTCCAGTGAACACTGACTGCAATTTTAAAAGAAAACTGAATTTAATCTTGCGTGAACACAACAGATATCTAACGAATACCGACTGGAATCTCAAATGAACACTGACTGTAATCTTGCATTAACGCCGCCTGGAATTTTCAGTGAATACCGACTGGAATCTTAAAAAGCTCTGATTTCAATCTTAAAGGAACATAATCTGAATACCACATAAACACCAGCTTCCGTGCTAAATGAACACAGACTGTTAGTTAAAATGATCACCACCTGGGATTCCTGACATCTACACAAAGCAGTCACTAAAAACGGTTTTCTGCTTGCTTCTGCCTTTTGTTTATTCATTTTCTTTCACTTGAACTGACGTTGTTTTTTTTTTTTCTATAACAGCTAAATGTTCTCTGCAAATACCCCCTTTGCCTCGACACCCCCCTCCTCCCACTTCTCTTTTTTTTGTGGTCAGGTTTCTTCTTTCTTTCTTTGTTAGATTTCTTTTCTCCTCTGGAAGACTAGCCACCTGGTCACCATTAAAGGTAAAGAGAAGATGGACAAAGGTGGCAAAGTGAAGAAAAAAAAAAAATCCATCCCATACAAGACTGGAACTACAGATCTTGAATGTCTAATTTTCTGGGTACACAACACTCCACTACTATACATCAGTGACTTGACCCACACACAATGGGACAAGCACCACCATCAACACATGTTGTTGGAAGCTGCATCCATTCACACGCTGAACAGACCATAATCACTAAAACAATTGATTTGTAAGAATGCTTAAAATGGAGTGAACTGTGGGTGGTGTGAAACTGAAAAGTCAAAAGAAAAACCGACGACTTCTTGGCAGTCTAAAACATGCGCTGATGTCTAGATAATTTTGCACAGGTCGTGTTTCAAGCTAAGCTACCCTTCCTGCTTGCTTTGTTTGCTATGTGAAAGGCAGACCACTATCTCAGCTGAAATCTCGCACTCAACCTCCACCATTCTGAACTCCACCATGTCGACAAAAAATATCCCAGGATGCTAAGATTCAGTCATGAATTAAACATGGGGAAACATCTCTCTCAAAATGAGATGGCATCCATGGACATCAGTGATGGCCCCTGTCATACGTGTTCTCTCTCTATCCATGTATGCCATAGCAGAACCAGAAATCCAGGACACCGGATTTCTCCCTAGAGAGCCAAGTTGTGCTGACCAGAGGTCAGTGACTTACTGGACGTAGTTGTGAACCAGGGCCAGGGTCTCCTGGCTGAGAGGGCTGGAACTGAGGGTGTAGACGGGCACGTCCTTCAACTGTTCCGTCGGCATGTACATCTGCAACCAACACCTCAAAGCTCAGTGTCCCCCTCATCATCGCAGCCCCCATGAAGGGTTCTGTCAGAACTGTCATTGCAAAGAAAAGAAAGTCCTGGCCAAAAACCAAACACCAAACACAAGAACACATGCACAAAATTACTATCACCAATTTAGCTAAACTACTGTGCCAAGAGCATCAGTCACTGGGCTCATTTTTGCATTCTCAGATTATAAGATGTACATAATTAATTAACAAAAAAAAAAATATCAACAATGCCAGAACTTAAAGGACATACAAAAATAAGATACTAGCAGTGCAAAACCCCCAACACAAGGGACACCTAGAGTTCATCCTCTACAGTGTTTATGTTTTAACTTCCTAATGGCAGATCACAAAAAAAAAACCTGGCACAATATAGGTGTGAAATCTTTAAAGAACAAAGACAAACCTATGGGTCAGAAAGGCAGAAAAAACGGTGACAACTGAAAAGAAAGATTAGAAACAAGCAAACAAACCAGTAGGCCTTGGTCAGTTCCAGCTCTGAGTTGCTGATGCTTAAGGGGAAAGACTGAAGCCACAATGCCGAGTTTCATCCACTTAAAGGATGCATCTCTAGGAATGTGGCTCAAATCTCCTGATCCACACACAGCATGTCTCTTTTGGGCTGGTTTGCACCAAGATACATCTGGTACAGGGGAAAGACTTCAGCTTATCATAGTGTGGGCATGCTCAAGGGTATTAATGGTGCATGGATGTGGTGGCGCCCTCTGGAGGGGGATATTGGATTCTGCTGGCTCTTCGACCACGCAACTACTGCAATAAGCAGAAGATAAGCTGAAGCTGTCTTGTGCATGTTGGATCATAACAGACACCACTGAACACCACCGAAATGACTCAGCAGCAGAGCAGTGTCTTTCTGAGGCAGGGTTCCTCATGACAACATTAAAAAAAAAAAAAAAAATGAAATGCTGATTGCACCCTGTGATCTGTTGGCGGTGCTGATACAATGACGGGGAAACATCAGGAACTGCTGTATGAGGAGCTGGAATGAGGGGAATGAACATAATGCCAATAGAGAACTCGAATGATGAGACAGCACAAAAAAAAAACCAAAGAGAAGACGCAACAAAACAACACACACACACACACACACACACACACACACACACACACACACACAAAAAAAAAAAACAAAAAAAAAAGCCACAAAAAAAACCCAACCTAACAATTGCTGTAGGAAAGTTGTACAGCGTACAGATGGTAATGACAGGCACAGGAGTTGCCATGTGTGGCAAGTGGGGAAAGGGAAGCGTGTATGGAGCCAGAAGGGGAAGGGGATGGACAAAAAGAAATGACCACAGACAGGGGAAGAGAAGGGGGAAAAGGAAATGGTAGGGAACCGAGGCAGGTTGCTACAGAGAGACCAGAAATAGAAAGGATGAAACAGCCACAGGAAAAAAAATTCATTATACAGGATAGTGCATGTGAGAGAAGAGAAAGTGAGAGTGAGAGATAAAGACAGGGGGGAGGAAGTAGGAACAAAAGATAACAAGAGACAAGAGAAGAGAAGGGGTGGGGGGACTGGAAAGAAACAGAGAAAGAAAAAGGATGAAGAGAACAGACCAAAAAAGCAGAGGAAGAGACGGACACTGACACAACTGAAAGAGACAGAGGAAAGAGCGAGAGGAGAGGTCCCTAATCAGGACAACTCACAAAGCAAAGATGACAGAGGGATGAAGAGCAGAGAATGAAAGACAGAAATGCTGGGACAGAAACTTTGTATGACGAAAGAGAATGGTGTTTTATGCCTTCTGCAAATGCTACCTCTGTGTGTGTATGTGGGTGCACATGCATGTATGTGTGTGTGTGAATAGATTCACGTATGTGTGTATGTAAAGCTTGATGTGTCTACCTGTGCATAATTACGTCTCTGTGACATAAAGAGAAACTACACAGACACAGGAGAGAAAGACACACAAAGGCTTAGAGACACACAGATGTTGCATATACACTAACAGATATAAGAAAGAAAAAAAAAAAAGGGACAACAGGAGTAAAACCAACATGAAAGAAGGGCCAACAGCCCCTATCCACCATCACTCCCATAATACACCACCTGTGTCAGACCCCCCCCTCCCCAAAAGCACACACACCCCCCTCTTCTGTCAACATCCCCCCCCCCTCCTCCCCTCCACATCCCACCTTCCTCATGCACTTGCTGCACACAGTGCACTTGCAGAACTTGCACCTGTTGCCCCACTCCCCAAACAGGCTGAAGCGTGTCGTCTTGCAGGTAAAACACACCTGTCACATACAGCAAGCACGCATGCTCCTGTCAAGACAAAGCTACTGGCTGGTCACACATTCTGGCTACTAAATTAAAAGAAAAAGAACAAAAAAAAAAAAAATGGGAAGCTAAAAGAAAAAAAATCACCTGATCTACAATCAAAGCTGTTCATGTCAGGTGGGAGAGGGTGGGGGGCTGGAGCTGGAGATTGGGGGGACTGCTCTGGGGTCGTGGGTGGGGTGAGGGGGAAGGAAGTGGTCTGGACGTGAATTATTCATGCGAATGGTGACTGGGTCAGTGTGTTCAACTGCGAATGCTGCGCTTTCTTTATGTCATGCATTACAATCATCATTACTAACATTACTAAAATTACAGGGTTTTTTTTTTTTTTTTTAACAATAGTGAGGCAGTTTGGTACCTACATTTCTCCCTCAATTCACAAGGCAAAAAACCCTCTTCTTCCATAAGTAAGGCATTCTGGAGTAATGGATCGAAGTAAGGCATTTGGAACATAAGATGCATTGATCATGCTACTTACAAACTGGCAACTGCAGTACTACGGCATGCAAGAACATGCAAATGTGACCCCACTTTGTGCGTCAATCCAGTCCAGAATTTCTGGGTGCTTGAGCCCAGTGGCTGCATCAGTGGCAGAGAGACTGCACGGCACATCAGTACTGATGACCCTGGGGTCTTGTGCAGGTGCAGGGTTCACTGACAAAATTTATGAACTGTTCCCAAACCTTTCAGGTCCATTGGATTAAATTTCCATAGTCAATGAATACTGAAGACCATACATGCGTCACCCTAAAAAGAAAGAGCAGTGTATAACTCACCTTTATTTGAGAGCACAGACCATTCACTCCTATCAATAAATGCTAAATTCATTTATCATTATGCTGCTATTGTTAGAGCTCACTTTCCCAAGCATTTGCCAATAGCCATAAAAGCTCCAGTAGTTAGTCTTCAAATTTGTGGGGGATGCTGAATTCGCATCCAACAAGCACTCAGATCATTTTCTCTCTCTTTTTCCCTTTCTGGGGAGATGATGAGATTATATCCACAAACTGTCCAGACCCAAGTCAGTTTTAACCAACTTTTAAGGGCTAAGCGAGAGGTACCAATTTTTATCCCAACTCTCCAAATCTGTGCACTAGACCATAGAAACTCTGAGGAAAAAGAGTGTATGTAAGCAACTGGGGTTGGGTTTGTGTGTGTGTGTTCCGTCTTCTTCATCTGTTTCATGTGAAATGAACCGCCATCCAGTCATCAGGCATCCACACACGTGTTCCGTCTTCTACATCTTTTTTCATTTGAAATGAATCCACCACACTGTGGTCAGGCATTCCACACATGTGTTCATACATTTAAAGCCATCAAATATGTGTGCAGGTGTTCACCTACACCCTTGTCTGTACACATACATATGCACAAGCACATGCATTCATACGCACAAAAGGATATACCCATATAACACACTTACCTATGCCTGTGTCTACCTACCCTTTTAACTACATAATGTCTGAATGAAAGTGTATCTGCTTAACATGTATTTTGCTTGATCAGTTTCTGGCGGTCTAAAGATGATAAAAAAAAAAAAAAAACAACACTTGTATACCATAATCACCATCATTGTATAATAGTATGCCATATCAATATAAATTGCAGCCTTGATATGAACACTATGGCTGGGATATAAACGCCATGATTAGACTGCACAACAACCTGGGCACATGACACACTAACCACATCTCACCTTGTTCTTGGCCACCTGGTTATACAGATCAGGGTGAGAAACCAGGGACTCTAACTCCGCCTTGGTCAGGACTGATCGAATATGAGTGACCTCCTCCAACGTCAGGCTCAAGCACTCGATGGGGTTCTGCCAGCGTTTCTGGAAGCATGTCACAATGCCAGAATGAAAAATGTTGAAAAAAAAATCCAACTTCAACCTCCACGGAAGATCTGGTCTCTCTTAGAAAAAATAAAGGCGAAAGCGTTTAGCATGAATATCAACAATACCAACACCACACATCAAAAACTACTGCGACCAATGCAGACTCAAAGCACACATCTATCTAACATCACTTTGAAAATGACATACTGTACAATTAGAAAGAGCACACACACACACACAAATTCACACACACACACACCCACTCATATAAACTGGTGACAACAGTGCATCAGTTAATGTCAGGAACTTCATCTATGAGGTCATGAGTTCAACTGTGTGAGAACCATTAAATCACTAGGATTTTTCACTCTCGTCCAGCCCCTTCTCAGAGAGTTCTTGACAGTGATGCTGGCTCAAATTGTGAGATCTACTCTGCAGAGTTTCAACCATTAAACACTTGCGTCTCTTGATAGTCTTGCTAAAATTCTCTGTCCAATGCTGCAGGTGACTATCTCTCTCAAGCCAGTCCAAAACTGGAATATTGCCTGAAAAGAGTAGAACACAACCCCGTCATGAAGTCTCGGACCAGAAAGGAACTCTGCAGCATAACCCTCATTCTTGTCATAATGAATGAAGACAAACAAGAGAAACGTCCTGAACTCTGTGGCCCTTCATGCCCTGTGTTTGTGGTGATCTCACTTTTGCTTTCCCCACCGGCGGTGGGCTTGGCAAGCACGCCGCAGGTCAGTTCAGAACAGCCCTGAACGACAAAGAAATGAAGGGACACCACCGCGGTGCAGGGTCCTCTGTGCTGGGTGACCTCAAGGAGACCTGATGTTGATAGCTCCCTGAAAGCTGGCCTGGGACAAGGGTAACTGTGGTCTGACTGACTGGGGGAGCCAGATTGAGTGGAAGGGGTGTCAGTGCTGCTGCTGATGGGAGGGCGCAGTCAGCTGTTTAGTCTTCTATACCATAACCCAGCTGATCATGTGGTCTCCAAACTGCTACAGGCAAATCCTGTCACATCCTGACCAATCAAAAAAGATGATGTCCTGAAAAAAAAAACAAACAAACAAACGACACAAACCATGACATGACAGCCACACCACTGACATCCTGTGCTGAGAGTGTTAAGGCATTTCTAGCCCTTCCTTTCACATTCCTAGATTAAGACTAAAGAAATAAGTGTTTGACTTTAAAACTGTTTAAATGCCACAAAAAATGGAATAAAAGAAAAAATAAAAGAGCCATCCTGGCAAATGAAAACAGCACAGCAGACAGACAGTGTCCATTCTGGACAGTACGCGCAGTTTTCACTACCTGGTCATCTGATCACATAAAAAAAAAAAAAAAAAAAAAAAAAAACCAACAAAAACAACCAAAAAAAACCTGGCCAAAAAAAAAAAAAAAGTTTTGAAAGAGCTCCCAGAACATAGAAAGGAAAATGGCCCTCAAGGACAGAAAAACTGTAGATGACAGTAAAGACAGCATAGAAAGTCGCACACACACACACACACACACACACACACACACACACACAGAGGCAGAGACAAGGACAGCAAGACAAGAGGGGAAATTACTAACACAGAACTTCCAGAATGCAAGGGAGCTATTTTTTACAGAAAGCAATGGGGCAGCAAATACAAACAAACAAAAAAGAAAAGAGAAACAGGCACACAAGAAGAGAAACGTACAGACCACACACACCTACACTTAGCTAACCAATTCTCATTAAAATGAAGGAAAGATTTCATGTAAATTTACAACTACCAGCATTTCAGAAATTACTGCTGAGCAATATTTGTTTGTTTGTTTGTTTTTTTGTTTTTTGTTTAAGATACAAACACAGTTTAAACTAAATCAGCAGATGCAAATAAGAAATATTATGACCAAACAATAATTAATGAAACAATGACTTTGAAACCAGTGGCACACCCACAAAAGAAAAGAGTTGAATTCAGAAATAGACAATCTGATTGGGGGGTGGGGGGGAGGGGGGGTGGGGGGGGGGGGGGGGTGGCAGCAAACCATTTCCATTGGAGTGGTTGTTTTACATTAAGCTTTAACCCTCTGAACAACAAATCAAAAATAAAACGAGTCAGAAGGGCACTCTGGGGTCAGCAGACCTCCACCGAGGGCAGACAGTTTCACACCTCAATCTGTTACACTGCCGAGACCGAATTCGTTTGTCCTGTCTCACAGAGTTACCAAAAGAAATAAACGTATACAAACAAAAAAATGGAAAAAGAAAACTCCCTTGATCCGCCCACACCAACATCTAATGGCTCTGTCCTTGGGGGACATTCCATCTTTCCATCCAGCTCCATTCTAACAGTTTTTTTTTTCCATGTCATCCTGCTGACAGGCAGACAGAAGAACCAACATAAAGATGCATCTGAAAACAGGAATTTGTAGGTGAATTGAAAAAAAAAAGAAAAAAAAGGAAAGGAAGACAAAAAAAAAAAAAAAAAAAAAAAGAGCTCCCTGGAATGTGTGCCTTCCTCCTGCGTATCTGGTTACGGAAATGCCGCAGCTTTCTGCTCTCCAATTCCCCTGTCTCCCTCCCTCCTCCAAACATGCATACCTGCACATTTAAATAATTATAGGTGATTCTGAACACATGCTGTCTTTATAGGTAAGAATTGAAAAAAAAAAACACTACATTTTAGACTGACACACACACACACACACACACACACACACACACACACACACACACGCGCGCATACACCTATAAACAGATTGTATCTACAATACAAAGCATCTTTTAAAAAAAGTCACCCACAACAGTAATGATAATAACAATACTTTCACTACTCTTCAGTGTTCATTCATAAAGGACGAGGTTTAAAATGAAAAGCATGCATATGACAGAACAAGAACTCTACCGCTACAAAAGAAGAAGTTGAACATCATTTCAAGTGCTGCTTGTAGTCCTCCACTTTATGTTCTCCTTGTGATGTGCTAGCACATCAAAAAACAGACAGAAAAAGCCCACTCTTCTTGTGAAATTTAAAGAAACATTTTCAAATTTGCAACCCCCCCCCCCCCCCCCCCCCCCCAAAAAAAAAAAAAAAACAAAACCACCAAAAAACCTCTGAACATGAATATCCTAAATGGTAAAGAACAGCAAAGGATAAAGAGGTTGATAAAAACAAGAAAACAGAAAAGAAACAAAGCACATAATTTTTGAAAAAATGTTATTTTCACATGCAAACTTATGAACAATGCCATGATCAATTCAATTAATGATTTAAAAAAAAATTCTGCATAGAAACTAAAAGATGAAAGTAAAAAAAAAATGAAAAAAAACAATTTGACAAATGGATCAATCCCAAGATATGTTGTCTTCATGTTAATCCATTCATAAACAAACATGATCAGAGACATGCATATAAACTCAGAACTTGAAATAAATGACATCCAGTTTAAATATTAGTCTCTCTCAACTGCTCAACGGTGATCAACTTGTCTTACTACACAAAACAATAACTTTTTTTTTTCACATCCAGCCCTGACATGATTGTTGGGTTATAAAACCACAGGAATCAACAAATCAGACCAAAATAAACTTAAGTAGCCATAACAATGAAGAAGTGTAAAGATAAATAAAAAAAAAAAGTCAACTAACAGATCTGTTGTATAACATAAAAAAAGGACCCAGAAAGACAGATTCAATAATGGGCTTGGCTCCACAGTCAAACATTTTCTTTTGTTAGAAATTACATTTACAGGACAACAGATAATGAGTCCAAACATGTTCCTTCAGTGCATTTAGCTGAATGTAAACAGGAGGTTTTGTGTTCACATTTCATAATCATCTAATCAACCAACAGGAGCAAAAAGGCTTACAAATATTTTTGCTGTGAAACAAATGCAAACATGGCAAAACACACACATTTACACATGCATACATGCATGCACACGCGCAAAAGCATGTACATGCACATCCAAATCATGGGGAAAATGAACATGGTTTTGATTTTCCGTTTGTGGTGGTGTGAAAGCCCAAATCATTGGTCTTCATGACAAATGTTATGTCATTCTGATTCAAATATGTAGTTACATAAAGACGCATCCATATTACAAATCTCCCATTTTACTGTCCTAAGTCCTTTTCCTAAAATAGCTCAGATTATATTTAGCTGGTAATGTTAGTAAAAATACAAAACAAAAAAAAAGGCAAGGTTGACAGCTGAACAAATACATACCAATCTGGGCTTTTCTGTTCTCTACAATGAGTCATCGTATGGATGGGTAAGGGATATATTTGGGCAGGTATGTACATGGGGGACACACACACACACACACACACACACACACACACACACACAGAGCACTGATCAACAATGAATGACTGTAACATACAGACACTAACACAGCACTGATGAACAAAGAATAATGCCTGTAACATACAGACACTAACACTGCACTGATGAACAATGAGTAATGCCTGTAACATATAGACACCAGCACAGCACTGATGAACAATGAATAATGCCTGTAACATACAGACACTAACACAGCACTGATGAACAATGAATGCCTGTAACATACAGACACTAACACAGCACCGATGAACAATGAATAATGCCTGTAACATACAGACAGTAACACACAGCACCGATGAACAATGAATAATGCCTATAACATACAGACACTAACACAGCACCGATGAACAATGAATAATGCCTATAACATACAGACAGTAACACAGCACCAATGAATAATGAATAATGGCTTTAACATACAGACACTAACACAGCACCTATGAACAATGAATAATGCCTATAACATACAGACACTAACACAGCACTAATGAGCAATGAATAATGCCTGTAACATACAGACACCAACACAGCACCGATGAAAAATGAATAATGCCTGTAAGATAGAGACACACTGAACTAACAGAGCTGATTACAGCTAGGCAACATCTGCATAGGCATTCAATAAAGAGAGGAAAACCTCAGGAGATGTAAATGATCAATGAAGGTTTACATTTTACTCCACTCGTGTGCGGTGCCTATCAAATGTCACGAACAACTCTGCCACTACGTATGTGAGTGAAAAGCAGAAATAAAGCATGATTCTTCCACCCATATCATGCAGGTATTTTGCACTAAAAGTTCTTCACAATCATAACACAACTAGCAATTGGGCTGGTGAGACGAAAAATCTGCAGTGATGGGGAAGTTTTTGACGCATCCGTTTTGTTGCCCAGATAAAACTGAAAAATAACCAGACCTCTGCTGTAACAGACGACTCATTCTTATCACAGACATACATGCACAGCACTGATGAATAATGAATACATGTCGCCTACAGATACAATCAACAGACACACAAACAAGACACTGATGTGTATCGAGATCCTGTGGCATACAGACACCTTCAATTTTACCCAACATTGCCTTGATGACTAATAAATACTTGTAGTATACACAATCAATTAACAGACACAGAAACACAGCACTGATGAATAATGAACACACTAGCATACAGACACACATACATTGTAACACATGTAGGACACAGACACACTCTAATAATAGTAACACAAACACAGCACCGAAGAATAATGAATACCTGTTGCATACAGACACACCATACAAACAGCATTAATGATAATGAATTCTTACACAGACACACTGATCGCAGATACACAAACATAATACTGATGAATATTGAGTACCTATCGTATACCTACACACTCAATTAACAGACGAACATGGCACTGATGACTGATGAGTATCTCTACCTCATACACACACCTGACAGACACACAAACACAGCATTAATGAATAATTCATACCTGTAACACACAGAAAAAATCCAACTAAGGGAAACAAATACAGCACTGATGAACAAAGAGATTGCTTACATAGTTATAAACAAACCATCAAAACAGAAGCACAAACACAGCATTCTTGAATACTAAGTACCTGTAAACTGCAGACATACCCTAATAAAGACAAACAAAATACAGCATAGCATCAACAGAAAAAGAAAAAAAAAAAAAAAGAAAAGAACACACCCCAAAATCAGATGTATACACTCACCCATCTGAGCAGACATACACAAACATGGCGTTCATAAGATAACGTGAAGCATAAATAAACAACACTTCTCACAACACACCCTGTGAATAAAGTCACAAAATTACAGCCCCTTCACCCCCCCCCCCCCCCCCCCCCCCCCCCACCCCTGGCAAATACTCCAATGCTTCAGCCAACAGGCACTTGAAATCAATGCAAAGCAGTTTCCGCAAGAGGACACCCATCCACGCCGTTTTCAGCTGCAGCACAAATTGCATGCACACCAGTGTCCAGCAGTGTGCCATATTCCAACACCGAAGGCAGCTGACAAACACCCCATCATAACACCGAAGACAGCTGATAAACGCCCCATCATGAGTACAGAGAGGAAAAGCACATGCCTCGTCTTGGTCATACTCTCCATCATAATGTCACCAGGTCAAAACAATGCATACCTGTTCAGCGTACAGGCTTTCTCTGCCCTCACTCAAAGGATTTCATGCTTGTTCTCCACTGTCCATGCTCGCAGATTTTGGAGTGGGTTTTTTTCTTTTCTTTCTTTCTTTCTTTTTTTTTTTTTTTTAACTTACTCTGGACAAATTCTGAGGCAGCAGTGTGGAACTCTGTGTCGATTTCCATGTGTTCTCGCAACAGCCAGCTCCCAGTTCAAACCTTGTCTGCTCTCTGTCTTTTCTCAATCCATTCCATGTTTCATGAGTTGCTTTCACTTCTCCAGTCTTCCAGCCTTCCTTTGATCTGCATCTGGAGACCTTTGTCTGTGTCCTTGGCAGTAACTAACCACCTCTCTTTCCAATTTTTGTCTCTTTTCTGTCGTCATATGCAACAAATGTTCATTTTACTGATCCAAACCACCGTTCCACACGCATTCATGTGTGTGTGTGTGTGTGTGTGTGTGTGTGTGTGTGTGTGTGTGTGTGTGTGTGTGTGCATGCGTGTGTGTACGCGTGCATATCTGCTCAGTTTCGATGTTCAATTCCATCTTATTCAGTGTCAAAACAATACACTTGTTTACTAGCAAAATCATGTCCCATTCCAAAATGGCGGTCGCTGGTTACTAGGGCCACACACATTTTAATACACACCGAAGCTTAGTCTATCTGCTATCATCAAGCCAACTCTTCAGCCAGTCTGTTGACCAAGATCAGACTTACTGTGTGTTTTCCTACCAGTCTGTTGACCAAGATCTGTCTCACTGTGTGTTTTCCTACCAGTCTGTTGACCAAGATCTGTCTCACTGTGTGTTTTCCTACCAGTCTGTTGACCAAGATCTGTCTCACTGTGTGTTTTCCTACCAGTCTGTTGACCAAGATCTGACTCACTGTGTGTTTTCCAACCAGTCTGTTGACCAAGATCTGTCTCACTGTGTGTTTTCCTACCAGTCTGTTGACCAAGATCTGTCTCACTGTGTGTTTTCCCAGCCAGTCTGTTGACCAAGATCTGTCTCACTGTGTGTTTTCCCAGCCAGTCTTTCCATGCAACCCATGCCCAGGAGCCCCTCTAGCAAGGGGCAGCTTTTGTACAACCAGCAGGTTTTGTCTTCCTCCTACTTTTCTCCAAGATCCGTACTGCTGTATTGTTTCAGCCCAGGACATTGAATCTTGACATCCTCAAAGTCTCTGGGTTCGTTTGCCTGTCAGCATGATGACACCACCAGAACAGCACAAATGATTTTAATGAAATCAGGTGGAAAGATGGGGCGAAGCCTGAAGGTCAACCCATAAAATTTTGTTCCCAAAGGTGGATCCATTTTAAAAAGTTTTGGAGGCCAAGGGATGGGATCCAGGAAAAGGTTTTGGAGGCCAAGGGATGGGATCCAGGAAAAGGTTTTGGAGGCCAAGGGATGGGATCTGACTTTACTGTTTGATTGAAGTTCAGAGGAGTGTTCAACTGTGGTGGAGGTCTACGCTCTCCCCAACGCCTTTCTAGCTCAGTCCAGGTGTGTTTCTGTAAGTGGCTGAGGTGTGGCGCTGTGTGATGTGGTTTGGTGTTACATGGTATCATGTAGCGTTGAGGGCTGATGCTGTGTGGCACTGTGTGGTGTTACAATGTGTGGTCTTGTTTGTGTATGCATGTTGGCATGTTTGCATAGAGGCTGGAGAGAAAAAAGGAGAGGAGGCATGCAGGGAGGGGGAGGGGGGGGGGAGGTGTTGAGTTTAGGGAGCAGGCACACATACATGTGCGTATGGATTTATAGATATGTGCATGTGTAAGTGTGCATGCAGGTTTGTTTCTCTACATGAGTTGGCCATGCATGTATTTCTCATGCTCCTTCGTGCTGTGCATGCGTTGTACGTGTGTGCATGAACACATGCATTTCATTTCTGTGCTGATCAAACATAATCTGTCAGTTTCAGACAACACATACAAAAAATTAATCATTATGATTATCTCCTCCATTCTAAAGAACTGCTGTCTGCAGAAATCCACATACAGGTAAAAACATGCCCCCAAAGTCATTCTAAATCAGAACATGCCACATTTTTTTTTTTTTACAGCCTGTCAAACTTAAGGAGGGTAATGCTAAATAAAAAGGATATAAGAAAAAAGATGGGCAAAGTTTATGGAAAAAAATTGAAAAAAAGACAGACACCATGCAAGCAGTATGTTTCAAGCGCACAAGCACACATGCTCTCAGTCTCTCTCTCTCTCTCTCTCTCTCTCTCTCTCTCTCTCTCTCACACACACACACACACACACACACACACACACACACACAGAGTCTGCATGCAAATACATGCCTGCTCAAATGCACACACACACACACACAGATTCAGTCTGTATGCATGCACAAACATGTACACATTCTCAAAAAGAAGTTTACTGAAGATTGGTAACATACTGTCATAAAACAAATCATACATTTTTTTTTTAATCATCAAACTGTCATTAGTCTTTCCAGACTGAAAAAAAAGGGATGGTCAAAAAGTGTCAACACTGTTCAGAAGTCAAGTCAACCCAGACTTCTGTCTATGGTCACCGCCCCAGGACAGAGAACAGTCACCAGCTATGCACAGCACCTACACATGTCAACCCAGATTTCTCTCTATGGCCACAGCCCCAGGACAAAGAGAACAGTCAACAGCTGTGCACAGCACCTACACATGTCAACCCAGACTTCTCTCTATGGCCACAGCCCCAGGACAAAGAGAACAGTCAACAGCTGTGCACAGCACCTACACATGTCAACCCAGACTTCTCTCTATGGCCACAGCCCCAGGACAAAGAGAACAGTCAACAGCTGTGCACAGCACCTACACATGTCAACCCAGACTTCTCTCTATGGCCACAGCCCTAGGACAAAGAGAACAGTCAACAGCTGTGCACAGCACCCACACATGTCAAGTCCAGTCCACGCCACTGAATGTGGCCTGTAAAAGTAGGTTTCATGACCTTCCTCTGAGGACATAAGATATCGCCTAAAAAAAGACTTTTGATTCATTTCCCTTCTGTATGACTTGCCAGAAACAGTCTGCACTGTTATGGATTAAAAAAAAAAAATTGTTGTTTTATGAATTTTTTTTTCACTTTTTTTTTTTTTTTTGAAAATGAAAGTGTCCCAGAGGTAAAACGAATCTTTTTCATCAGCATTCTGATACTTGGTCCTTCACATTTCAGAAACATCCCACCTTGAATCCCATTTAACTCATCACTGGTGTTGTGTGTAGATGTGAAAGTACACTGTTAATTTTTGTTTGCTTTAAGACTGGAGTCCTAAGCTTTTGAAATCTCTGATGAAACGCTGAGCCCCTGCATCAATCCATGTCTAAAACCATGATCATGATCATCCCTGCTTCAAATGGAAACAAGGGAAGCCATTCCTGTATATTGACTCCTGTGTGAACACACAGTACAGCTCTGAAACGTAAGGCTGAAGGAAACGGATGGCAGATGGCAGGAAGTTTTGGGGATGGCAGATGGCAGCAAGTTTTGGCTAACTCCTGGTGTGATCTTTGAGTTCTTGAAAGAGATTAACATTTTTTCATCGGATCTGAGGTTTTATAGTTGAAAGATTTTTAACAAGGTTTCGGATGGGTTTTTAGAAGATGCATTTTAAAGAGCTGTGTGAATGAATGACTTGTGAGTTTATTTCAACGCGGTGACGGCCCTGATATGGCCCTTTGCAGTCGGCTGGGCTGTAAGCAATATTACCTTACCTTACCTCCGCAGTTTTTTTCATGGGTTTTTGCTTCTGCATCAAACACTTTAAATTTCAACTAAACAATAGTGTCAATGCCAGTCACTCACACAGTGGAAGCCACTGATACGAATCTTCTGTTCAAGCATTCTTACAACGGTTCTGTCATCACACTCTCTCATGCTGGCTTTAAGCAGAACTTGTCACTCTTCAGCCAGAAAACAAGAGGAGACAATAGGTGACCCAGGGTAAAAGAGAGGTTTATGACCTGTGCAGTAATACTGAAAATTCAGCTGAGAGCATTTTTCAAAGATTCACAGTCTGTGCTATTAAGTGACATCTTTATGCGTGGGTGGGCAAATCTTGCTAAAATTGATAGTTCTGTCAGCTTTGGTTCTGCTAGCCCTTGTAATTGCCAAGAAAAAGGCCGATTTACCACACAAACACACCAGCTTAAGCTTAAACACAGACACACAAATGAGGGCAATTACATGGACTCGCCTGGTTTACATATATGAGACCACAAAAAGAAGAAGAACATTCAACATCCGTGTGCCCTGTAAACATTCTAACACCGAGGGAAGGAAGCATGGTGCACGAAGCCAAACGTTTCAAGAGAAACAGTCCGCTAAAAAATTACACTACAAGCTTCAAATTTAGAGAGCCAAACGACAGCAACTAAAAAAGGGGTAATAAGTGAAGAAAAGGACACCCATACCGTACCTGAATTTCAACCTTACATGGAACAAAGACATACAGATGTGTGACTCATTATCTTTTGCTTCATCCAAAACCAAGAAAATTCAAGTCTAACTGGCATGATGATGTATATAACAGGTTATTTCAATAACTTGAACATGAAAAAGTGAAATATTTGCTTCAGCTGAATTCTTTGATGTGTGTGTGTGTGTGTGTGTGTGTGTGTGTGTGTGTGTGTGTGTGTGTGTGTGTGAGTGTGTGTGTGTGTGTGTGTGTGTGGTGTGTGTGTGTGTGTGTGTGTGTGTGTGTGTGTGACTTAGCTTTCAGACTGCAATTTCTATACATATCGACAAGTAATATGCAAAAAAAGAAACCTAAAGAGGGCCCCCACCTCACCCCCTGACTCCAGTTTTTGATGCCCTTTATCTTCCTCTGTTCAGCTCCACATGCTCTTTCTTTGACTATACACAAAGTGATCAGAAACACACTGAGATCACATTTGTCTCCCCAGGACCAAGTCTGACCTGTTCCAAAGAAACCCAAACACACTAATGCCTTACTAAATGCATGACAACCAAGTCTGACCTGTTCCAAAGAAATCCAAACACACTAATGCCTTACTAAATGCATGATAGCAAGCGCTGACCAAGGAGACTAATTGGAGAATTAATCTCATATTTGATCTCAGTTCAACACACTGGAGAAAGTTCACCAACACCTGTCTCGCTGTCATACCTGAAATTCTGGAATGAAGGGGATCTCTTATATTAACTGATCTTGATTTATGACAAACAACTCCGAGATACTGTCTATATTTTGTGGGAGGAGGAGAAGTGGAAACACAAATTAAAAAAAAAAAAAATGAAACGCACTCTGGTAGTTGTACACACATACATGCTCTCTGTTTCCACACACACTCACACACACACACACACACACACACACACACACACACACACACACACAGCTTTCCACAAGCTTTCCCAAAGTAGAGTGGATCTCTGCCTCCTGTGGGGGTGGGGGAGGAGGGGGGGGGGGGGGATCAGATCACTAAATCAACAGACATTGATGGTCAACACACAGCACAGTCTTCAACAAGCCAGCAACAATCCCTCCCCCCCAGCGCGCACCAAGCCCTCCCCCCCAGCCTACCAGCAGCCTACCAGCACTGGCCGTCTGTCCCGATGTCATAGCGCAGCACAGAGCCCTCTCTGCTCCTCCTCACATCTCCCTGTGGGGACACACACATGCTCCACTCCCTAGGGTCAGGACAAAACTCACGCCTCAACACTGGACATCATTTCTGTCTTGGTCACTTACTTTCTTGACATATAAATAAAAAGCTTGTGTTCTTTCTGTGTGGACTTACAATGAAAACAATAAACCAATCTGAAAACAAATTTTTGTTTCTTTCCTATACCCATGAAAGACATTTTCTATGTGTTTCTAAGCGAAAACATTCTTGGTTTGTGCTGCAATCCACCCCTCCAACCTCTTCCCCAACTTTCAAATGCCTGTCAGGAAACAACAGTGTCACTGGCCTTCCGAAAAATGGGTTCCTATCTTAGTACTGAACACAGACTGAAAGAATATACTGTTGATTCTGCTGAACTTGAACATCAGAAGATAATCTAGCACTGACACACACACATACACACAAAAACACAGAACATCCAACAACTGCCACGGAGAGACAGAAGACAGAGGCACACAGAAAGAAACAGCGAAAGCTGGAGGCAGAGAGCAAGAAGAGGACAAACTGGAAGAAGAGGGATACAAGCTAAGTCTACCAAACTATGACAAAATGGACACACACACACACACACACACACAGGCCATGGACTTCACTTCAGCAGACACAGCTGGCTGAATGAAAGCAGCAGGCAGAATACTACCACTGAGGACAGAACACACCAGACCAGCACAAAAAATCCATGGGACATTAGGAGCATGAAACAACACACCCAGGGAGATGGGGAGGTAACCCACTCTGCAGAGGGGGGGGACAGGTTGGCAGGCTGTACTCACGGGGACAGAGCGGCAGTGCTGGCACGCGGAGGCGCAATCAGCCGCGCCGTCCGGGCACAACTCTTCCCCACTTACGTGCATGTTCTCCGTGGCTGTCAGCAGCGCCAAATCTTTAGCCTCACCCTCGGCGCCACCTTCGCCCGCGCTGCGGGACACTTCAGGTGGGAGGGCGATGTCGCAGAAGGATGACCTGCCACCCCTCATTCGGCACCAGTGACCTGGTTTCTCGGTGTTCAACAGAAAATGGCTGTGGCAGTCGATGGTGGAAAACTCACCACCTTCCCCAGTTCTAGATCCTGCTAACTTCGGACTGAACCGGCCTACGTCCAGTCGGTGAGGGACAGTGGGCATGGAATGTCTCCGGTCTCTCCTTCGAAACGGTCCGTCAGAGTTATCTCCCCCACATTCGGTGGTATCGTCATCCTCTGGGATGGCTGTCAGTCCTGTGGTGAGGGAGCGACGATGTTCGGATCGGTACATGGGGCGACCTCCCCCACGCAGCAGGTTGTGGCCGTTGTGCAGGGTGTGGTCGGCAGGCCCGACAGGGGGGAGTCTGACCCGTACTGGAAGCGGGGCGTCTGGTCCTCTGTGGGGGACGGCTCCTCCTCCTCCCTCCACAGGGGGCAGCTCCTGCAGGGCTGACAGCTTGCTCTCCATGGGCGACTCACACACGGTGATGGTGTGGCGGCGGCGCTGCAGGCGTGGACCGCGCCCTTCGTGACCCGACCCCACCAACCCTGGCACAGGATGAGAGGTCAGCTCTGAGATCTTGACTGGACAGCTGTCTCTCTTGGTCTTTTAGTGTGAGTGTGTGTGTGAGTGTGTGTGTGTGTGTGTGTGTGTGTGTGTGTGTGTGTGTGTGTGTGTGTGTGTGTGTGTGTGTGTGTGTGTGTGTGTGTGTGTGTGTGCGTGTGTGCGTGAGTGAGTGAGCGTGCTTGTGTGCGTGCGTGCGTGCATGTGTATGTGTGTACATTGAATCTTGTAAATGTATCCGTGCGCTTCAGAAAGTGTGTGACATGATAAAAGAGAAGTACTTTCATCAAAATGTCTAAAATTAAACAAACAACACCAAGTGGACAATGTGACAAAGATCTGCAAATTGAACTAACATAGGAATCATCATTCAACATGCTGTGTGTGTGTGTGTGTGTGTGTGTGTGTGTGTGTGTGTGTGTGTGTGTGTGTGTGTGTGTGTGTGTGCGCGTGCGTGCGCATGTGCGTGCGTGCATGTGTGTGTTGAGTGTGTGCATTAATGCACAAGCGCATGCAGGTACCCATGATACATGATACACAGTCAGGTGTGTGTGCATGCAGACGTGTGTATCAACAGCCAGATAAATAATATATTCCCAAGGACCTTCACCAGTAGTTCCTGGATGGCGATGCTATTGTATACTTCACCAGAATTTTCACCGAAAAACATGCAAGCACAAATTGAGTGACATTATCAAAGGTGGGGGGTTTTTTTTTTCAAAATAAATGAAATAAAACTGGTTTGAAAAAAAAAATTTCATTAGTCCTGAGAAACCTTTTGATCTGTAGAAGCAACATACACTTCTTGTAAAATGGGTGATTTCTTCACTACAGACCCATGGTTGCTATGGGATGGTCTGGTGCAAAACAATCACAAACACAATGGATGTTCATGATCATGGTGGAATGTTCATGATCATGGTGGAAAGGATCCAAAAGCGAGAAAAAAATTAATTCCACATCTAACTATGTCCAACGTACAGATCACATTGTTTGCATTTCATAACTAAGAAGCCACCTGTGTATATAGACAAAAAACATTTCACCATCAAACTATGCCCAACGTCCAGATCACATTGTTTGCATTTGTTCATCACTAAAGAGCGACCTGTATCTGTAGACAACAAACTCAACAAGTCTGAACATGAACTGACCTGTCTCTAAGAGTGTTCACAATCAGGGCAACGTAGACAACAAACTCGACCAGTCTGAACATGAGCTGACCTGTCTCTAGGAGTGTTCACAATCAGGGCAATGTAGACAACAAACTCAACCAGTCTGAACATGAGCTGACCTGTCTCTAAGAGTGTTCACAATCAGGGCAATGTAGACAACAAACTCGACCAGTCTGAACATGAGCTGACCTGTCTCTAGGAGTGTTCACAATCAGGGCAATGTAGACAACAAACTCAACCAGTCTGAACATGAACTGACCTGCCTCGCCTCTAAGAGTGTTCACCATCAGGGCAATGTAGACAACAAACTCAACCAGTCTGAACATGAGCTGACCTGTCTCTAAGACTGTTCACAATCAGGACAATGGAAGCCCACACTGAGCTTCCTCCACATATGGATCTGACAGTCATGGAGCAGTAGGATCATGGTCACTGTCACTGTTTACTATGATAGCTGCACTTCTGGTACAGAGACAGAGGGAGGGTAATGGATGGAAGAGGAGGAGGAGTGGATGGTTGGGGCGCTCTGGGGGTGGGGCCCAACAATTAATACATACATGCTCACACACATATGCCCACACTCACACACATACGCCCACACTCACACACATAGGTCCACACTCACACACAAAAACAAGTGCAGAGAGCATGTAAGCTGGTTTGAACAAAATATGGACAACACCCTCCTCCTCCTTTCCTTTCCTTGACACTAACAAACCCCTTTGTGTTGTCCAGAACCAGCATCCTTCTCCACCCTCACCATACACTCCCCCCTGGGAGGGCCACAGACCTGTGTGCCAGGTAGCGTTCATGCTGTCCCAAGAAGGCCTGGCGTGGGGAGAGCGGCACCGACAAGGACTGGAACAGAGTCCTAGCCTCTCAGGACTGCTTCCTTCGCTGTCCGCATCAGAATCCTGTCACACGCAAACCACCGTCAGTACAGCAGGATTCACAGCCACACACCACAGTCCTGTCACATAAACCACTCTGTACAACAGGATTCACAGCCACATCACAATCCTGTCACATAAACCACTCTGTACAACAGAATTCACAGCCACATCACAATCCTGTCACAAAACCACTGTCTGTACAACAGGTTTTCACAGCAACACCACAATCCTGTCGCACACAGAAACCACTGTCACACATAGTTCTACAGCATTCACAGCCACATCACAATCCTGTCATGCATAAACGACTGTCCTGTTAGTACTACAGCATTCACAGCCACATCACAATCCTGTCACACACAAACTACTGTCTGTTAGTACTACGGCAGTCACAGCCACATCACAGTCGTATCACACACAAAGTACTGTCTGTTAGTATTACAGCATTCAGAGCCACATCACAATCCTATCACACACAAACTACTGTCTGTTAGTACTACAGCAGTCACAGCCCACATCACATCCTATCACACACAAACTACTGTCTGTTAGTATTACAGCATTCAGAGCCACATCACAATCCTGTCACACACAAACTACTGTCTGTTAGTACTACAGCAGTCACGGCCACATCACAGTCCTGTCACACACAAAGTACTGTCTGTTAGTACTACAGCATTCACAGCCACATCACAGACCTGTCACATAAACACTGTCTGTACTGTCTGTTAGTACTATAGCAGTCACGGCCACATCCCAGTCCTGTCACACACACAAAGTACTGCCTGTACTACTACAGTAGTCTCAGCCACATCATCACAGACCTGTCTCACACACAAAGTACTGTCTGTTAGTACTACAGCATTAGGTAGTACTGTGAGTACAACAGTATTCACAGCCACATCACAATCCTGTCACACATAAAGCACTGTCAATACAACAGGATTCACAGCACATCACAATCCTGTCACACACAAACCACTGTCAGTGCAACATGATTCACAGCCACATCACAATCCTGTCACACACACTACCACTGTCAGTGCAACACGATTCACAACCACATCACACATCCTGCACACGTAAACCACTGTCTGTACAACAGGATTCACAGCCACATCACAGTCCTGTCACATAAACCATTGTCTGTACAACAGGATTCAAGACCACATGACAATCCAGTCAAACACAAACCACTGTCTGTACAACAGGATTCACAGCCACATCACAATCCTATACACACAAACCACTGTCTGTACAACAGGATTCACAGCCACACCACCACAGTCCTGTCACATAAACCATTGTCAGTACAACAGGATTTGCACACACACACACCACACACACACACACACACACACACACACACACACACACACCACAGCTCAAGGTCATGGAATAAACATTCCATTATGGACAGAGAAAAGGAATTCATTCATGTACCATTCCACACATATGTCCATACATACACTGGTCTCTGGGCCCAACACTTACATGCGCTTGTCTTTGTGCAAGATGCACAAAAATGCATATAGACTGGTTGGCAGGAGACTTATGTACAGTTTGTTATCTGTGTTGATGACTTAAGACTAAACAAAAAAAGTGTGTGTGTGTGTGTGTGGGGGGTGTGGGGGGGGGGGGGGGGGGGGGCAGAGAAGCAGAGGGAGGGGATGCAATAAGGTGGGTGAGAGCAAGCAGGCTTTCAGTGACTGGAACAGACTCCATGAACCCCCCCACCCCCCCACTGGATCTATGTAAAAGACAGCTGGTCAGTTTGTAATTAGAACCCATGCATATAGACATACATACCTACCCCCCCCCCCCCCCCCCCCCCCCCCCAACACACACACACACGTTCAGGCATACGCATGCATATACACGCTTGCACACACGCGCCCTTAAACTTACAATTCCTAGACTTCACACACCAGCCTGACAAAACAAGATCTTCACTCCAAACCTGACTCCCAAAGCTGAGCAACAACAAATTTCAAAAGGAAAAGGGATGTTTAAGAAAGAAGAAGAAAGAAGAAGAAGAAGAAAGAAGAAGAAAGAAGAAGAAGAAAGTGAATTCCAAAGAATGACTAAGAAATGAATGAAAACCTGCATAGGCCTAAACTACATAGCGAAAAAAAAAAAAAAAAAATTAGAAAGATCAAGGAATGACTGAACGAACAAGAAACTGTCAAGGCCTTAAAACAATAACAAAAAACAAACGAAGAAAACGAGCAGGAAAGAAAGATGGCAGAAATGACTGAAGCAATAAACAGATTCATGGATGAATAGACATATATATTCAACATTGACAAAGACCCCCCCCCCCCCCCCCCCCCCCCCCCCCCCCCCAAACACGGGTGAATTTAAAGCACCCTGCCAGCCCCCAAAATGGCCATCCCTTCCCACCTCTCCCACATGCCCTCTCTCTCTCACCACACACACAGACCAACACACCACACATACCGAAAAAAAAATTGACAGTAACCTCCAAGGCGACACACACAGCAGCGCTGCTGTCACATCTTTATGAAAGTTCTCACTCTCTTATATAAATAGGGGAACACACACACACACACACACACACACGTCTCTGTGGCCATGGATCGAAAGATCTTCCTCCTCCCCACCCCCACAACACTCAGCCCCCCCCCCCCACCCCACCCCATCCATCCCCCCGTCATTCCCCCCCCCTCGCCCCCCCCCCCCCCACCCCCCCCCCCCCCCCGGTGCCATCTTACCTCACAGCTGTCGGACAGAAGCAGGCTGAGATCCGCCTTGATCAGTTTTCGGGCAGAAGGCCGCGGAGATGGAGAGTTCTCTCCCCCTGCTCTGCGCCCTGCCCAGACAAACCCGCCCTGCTGCATATAACAGAGAGAGAGAGAGAGAGAGAGAGAGAGAGAGAGAGAGCAACAAAACGACACTCTTTATTGATTTCTTATTAGCATGCCCCATTGCTTAAGGCCGTCAGCCCCCCCCCCCCCCCCCCCCCCCCCTGCTCCCTCATCCCTGGCTCCGTGTGTGTGTGTGTGTGTGTGTGTGTGTGTGTGTTTTGACGTTTGCCAGGTTTTATCACGGCTCTCTGCCTCTGTCTTGCATATTGAGGCGGCACGGAGCGAGGGAGCGGCGTATGGCTAGATGGAGGGGGGTTGGACGAAGGAGTGCATAGATCCACACATACAGATATCTGGAAAACGGAGCTACCGCCCATACGCGCGTGCCCGCGCGCGCACACACACACACACGCACACATACACACACGCGCGCGCGCGCGCACACACACACACGCGCGCGCACACGCGCACACACACACACACACACACACACACACACACTACTCGTAAACCACTTTTTCGTCTGTTAACTGTAGGTTGCACTGACATTTCTGTAATAAGTGCGCAAAGGTACACCGGCACACACATACATAGGCCTATGCGCGTGCACACACGCGCACGCACGCCCACACTCTAGTTGAAGCCAGTTTATCACATGTTTAACGTAAGGTTGCTTTGACAATCATATATTCGTCATATGCTGCGTGACCGTGCGTGCACATGCGCACGCACAACAAACATTCACATATGTGCGCGGATGTACACACACACACACACACACACACACACTGACACACATACACACACACACACACACACACACACACACACACACACACACACACACACACAAGCTTGCGAATGTGCACACTCAGTCAGACAGACTATACACACACCAAAGAACATGGATTTGTTCACAGACAGACAGACAAACCTACAGACAGACAGGAGAATTCTAGTGTGTCTACCTTAGATAAGACATTTATTTCTTTATGTACACAGAGATTGACAGCCAGATATAACTGGATGGATAGGTGAATGGATGGAAAGATAGACTGACTGGCCGACAGATGGAAAAATAAAAAAAGAGTAAAAGAGAGGAAGAGAGGACACAGAAGCCTACGGCTAACAGTCACTGTCATGGCAGTGAACAGCTACAGGGCCTCGCTCTGCATCCACTGAAGTGAACTACTGGTATGTTCAACCCAGCAACTTGGAAGTTAACCGGCGCAGGAAGACACACAGGGACGGGGGTGGGGGGGGGGGGGGGGGGGGGGGGGGGGGGGGGGGGGGGGGGTGGGAGGTGCGGAGGTATGGGTTGGACACATCAATAATGTTCAACGTCAAATCAATCAAACTTAACGGCCTGCTCTCTAAAAAAACTCCCGCAAGCCTCCTAAAGGGTCTTTACATAAAATAAAAAAAAAAAAAAAGAAAAAAAAAAAAAAGAAGATGCACAAATGACAAACGAGATTGGGGCGAGACATGGTCTCTCGCCTCTCTCTTGCTGATTCACTTCCCAGTTAATGACTGCATTAAGCTTTAACTGTGGTCAAGCTTCGGACATCAACGGGACCACAGAGAAACTGGGATGTCAGTGCGAAATCAACGGAACCAAACAGAAACTGGGATGTCAGTGTGAAATCAACGGGACCAAAGAGAAACTCTGATGTCAGTGTGAAATCAACGAGACCAAAGAGAAACTCTGATGTCAGTGTGAAATCAACGGGACCAAAGAGAAACTGTCAGTGTGATATCAACAGGGCCAAAGAAGTGTCAGTGTGAAATCAACGAGACCAAAGAGAAACTCTGATGTCAGTGTGAAATCAACGGGACCAAAGCGAAACTGGGATGTCAGTGTGAAATCAACGGGACCAAAGAGAAAACTGGGATGTCAGTGTGAAATCAACCAAAGAGGTGTCAGTGTGAAATCAAAAGGAACCAAAGAGAAACTGGGATGTCAGTGTGAAATCAACGGGACCAAAAGAGAAACTGGGATGTCCGTGTGAAATCAACGAGACCAAAGACAAACTGGGATGTCAGTGTGAAATCAACGGGACCAAAGAGAAACTGGGATGTCAGTATGAAATCAACGGGACCAAAGAGAAACTGGGATGTCAGTGTGAAATCAAGGGGACCAAAGAAACTGGGATGTCAGTGTGAAATCAACGGGACCAAAGAGATGTCAGTGTAAAATCAACGGGACCAAGAGAGTGTGAAATCAAACGGGCCCAAAGAGGTGCCAGTGTGAAATCAACGGGCCCAAAAGAGAAAGTGGGATGTCAGCGTGAGAAGGCTTGCTACCAACGTTCGGGTTTCACGTCCGTCAGCTGCAGACGGTGACATGCTGGACCGCGGCAACCATCCAAGAAGAGTGGGAGCGGGGGGGAGTGGGTGGGTGGGGGGTGTGGGGGGCGAGGAGTGCCACATATATCAGGCCTGTACTGTCACCACAGAGTTCCAGACAGCCAGCGCAAATGGCAATTCTAATGTTGGGAGAGAGAGATATAATGTTGCTTACAGCATAGCCAACTGCAAAGGGCCAGATCAGGCCTGTCTCTCACCAAGTTGAAATCGACTCACAAGTAATTTCGAACAGAAAACAAACAAGCAAACAAACAAACAAAAACTCATTCACATAACCCTTTAAATAACAGGTTCTAAAAACACACCGGAAATTTTGTTAAAAATTTTCATGTTTCTTCCATAAAATCTTTGATCAGACGAAAAGATGTTGATTCAGTTTCAATTCAATTCAATTCAATCAACTTTATTGTCCATCGGAAATTTTTCTTCTGCTCCACATCATTTTGCAACTACGTAAGACCCTACAAACAGACATTATAAATCGTTACATAAAAGCCTGTGTTAGTACATGTATTTGTATAAGCTTATACATCAACATTCACACACCCCTCCCATCCCCCACACCCACCCCCCCACCACCACACACACACACACACACACACACACACACTTTCAGAAAATCAAAAGATCACATCTCTAATGCTGGGTGCCTAGCCTAGCCTGCGTGATGTGAACAGAAGATGAACCTGTGAACTTCCTGCTTTAACAAACCAAGCCAAACAAACAAAAACAAAAGCAAAAAGCAAAAAGAGGGGGGGGGGGGGGGGGCAAAAAAGGTAACGCAGTTTGAGAAGGGAGATGAGGGGAGAAGCCAAATGGAAAGAGAAGAGCTACGGGGTGGGGGGGGGGGGAGGGGTGGGGGGGGGGGGGGGGGGGGGGGGGGGGGAGCGGGTTGCTTTGCACCTCTGCCTATCAAGCTGCACTTTGTCACAAGACTTGCGCGCAGCGATGCGTCATGCGAGTCATGCATTTCAGCGTCACCTGATTATGTCCCTCAACGTTATCAACTCATTTCAAGCCCACGACCCTGCTGCACTCATCGCCACAAATCTGCGTGGGCTGAATGAGGTGCCGAGGCATCAGAGGACTCTGCCATCATCACATGTGCATTAGCTGAAAGAGACAGTGACGGAAATCATGATCAGTATTTCTAACGCGCAGCATCTTGCATTAGCAACTCAGTGCACTGTCCATTCACCATTCACGGAAAACAAAACACATTTAAAAACCACTTCCTCCCCCCCCCCCCCCCCCCCCCCCCCCCCCCCCCCCCCAAGCAACATGCACCCCCCTCCCTCCACAAACACATCCACCCTCTCTCCTCCTACTTAGCAAGCACAGCTTACAACACGTGTGACGAGAGTTGGGGGTGGGTCGGTGTGTGCTCTAGGGGAAGGACTTGGAATATTTTCTCTATAAGAATTATATTAAAATTTCCACCTCCACTCTCTCTCTCACTAGTGGTGAAAGGAGCAACTTTCCGGTACTTGTCATCGAAAGAAATTTTCATTTTTCCTGGGACTATTAAAAAAAATTCAATATCGGCTCAGGGAGAAGGTTCTTTAGGCTTGTACTCTTAAAAGTACTTGTAGCTCCATCCAAGAGACAGAATTAGGGAGAAGTTCAAACATTCAACACGGAATGAACAACAAAGAACTGACACAAGTTCAATGCACTTTTACACATCAACTTTACTAGCTTACACACGGGTAAGTAGTTAAAGTTAGTTTACATGGACATTTTTTTTTTTTTTTTTTTTTTTTTTTGCGCTTTAAACACATCAACTTTACTTGCTTAAACACCCAGGAAGTAGTTAAGTTAGTTACAATGGACTGGTCTGTCCTGTAGGCTGCTGTTTGGTTCTCACTGCTTCATCATTAAGTGAGGGAAAGTTCTGAATGACTTGAGTTGAAGTCCAATGGAGTATCAGACTTAATTGATGTTGGAGAGGATGGCTGATCTCTCTCTTGTGGCTGGTGACTGATCCTGCTGTGTAGACCAGTTGCTGTAGTGCTGGGCTGTGGTGTGTCTTCACAACCTCTTGCCCAGGGTATGTAACGTAGCCACAGTATGAAGCGTAGCCACAGTATCTAGCGTAGGCACGGTCCCAGGTCTGTGATAAAGAAACCTGGTCTATAGTTAAGTAGCTGAAAGTCTGGCGTGTCGAGTTCCCACATTTGCCTTCTACCTTTCAGAAGAGGTGTGACAACTCAGCCAACAAAGGATTACGCTAGTGTAGAGTTTCTACTATAATTATCAATCTCCACTTTTGTTTAGAGGTTGAGTGGAGTTTACAAAAGGGTAGCAGATAGTAATACAATGCTAAACAATTTTAGTCAAATAACTCTCCAATGTTTCTTAGGAATTAAATTACATTAACTTTGAATACACTTAGCCCAAGTACACATGTGGTGCAGACTTGACAGTCACACTCACTACAAAGCATTCCAGCAATCACCAGCATTCATAAATCAACTTAGCAGTTTTCACCTAATATAGACATATTGTTTTTCTGATAAAGTTTATCATTCAGTTATCATCTTGACAGATATAAACTGGCAAAACTCAGATTGTACAAAAAAAACTGGCCAGATTGTTAGAGAAGAATCTTAACCACATGTTAATAACTTTTACCACATGGTGGCAAGTAAACTACTACAACAGAAAACTCTTTCATCATTTTGATAAATGTTGCCAAGTATTGGCACAAAGTTACACTGCTAAACCATGGCATACATATAATCAATGCATATATTCAAAATGTAAAAACATAGTTTCAACTTACATTTCTGGGAGAATAGTGAAACTAGACTCGGAGATAGAGTAGAGCAAGATAAACATTACACTCTCTCTGTTTACCCCTTCTGTCTTTTCATGCTTCACCTACGGCTGGTCTGAGGAACAGGGAGTGTGCAACACGAAGTGTCTTCTATTTGTGTGCTAAACTGTTTATTCCAGTTTGTTCTGGATCAGGGTGACCGGGTGTCACTCAAGACGATGTGAGGGAGGGGGGTTGTCTGTCCTTCCCCAGCTCTTACGGTGGATTAGACCAATTGCGAACGTTTTGAACTACACCTGTGCCTTGGCCGCCTAGATCAGCCTATGGTAATTCACAAAGCGCAGCAGAAAAACGCATGCAAAGTAGCCATGCGCTGGTTGACACATACTTGCATCATCTACCAGCTGTGCGCCTGACGCGTGACGGTCAACATGCAGACAGCGGATCTGTTGGGATGTTAACATTAGATTCAAAGTGAGGTGACTGAAGGCCAAAATTGAAACAAATCCTAAAAAAAGAATTGTTACTGATTCCGCAAAACAATGTAGACAAACAGATTACATGACAAAACATGACGCGTTTCGACCTCCTAGGTCTTGATTCGGCAAAACAAACAATACTCAGGACAATGAAAAACAAACGAGCAATCACTTATCTTCTCATATTCAGAGCAAGATGGATGTTGAATGAAAACGAGGCCGTTGGGAAGAGGACCACGAGAGTTAAAATAATAATAATGACAGTGATAATAATGATAATAATGGTAATAATAGTAATGACAGTGATGATGATAAAAATGGTCGAAACGCGTCATACTTTGTCTTGTAATCTATTTGTCCATGTTGTCTGGCGGAATCACCAACAATTCTTTTTTCAAATTTCGTTCATTGTTTCAGAATACATTCCCAGCAGGCCCTAGGACTCTACGTACGTCAAGTGTAGTAACAGACCCATGTAAAGCAAAGAGAAGGTAGCCAGGAATCATATGGCTCTTGTCACCATTGACTGCATCCATCATCTACAAGGACGCATGAAAAGTGAAACGGATCCTGAACCCGGCTTTTCATCGTTTTTCAAAGGAAGTGATGCCAAATACAAACTGACAGAGTTCATTCCCATAGTGTCTTTCTTTCTTGATGGGATATGGAGTATACTTCTTCTTCTTCTGCGTACGCAGGCTGATACTCCTCTGGACACTCCCTACATGGACAGACAGGTATTTATCCAATCTACCC
>JADBJO010006708.1:17500-25000 GCA_016801955.1 Conus betulinus | reverse complement strand
ACACCACACACACACACACACACCACACACACGCACGCACACACGCACGCACGCACGCACGCACGCATGTATATACACATAGACAGTATATATATACATATATATATATATATATATATATAGAGAGAGAGAGAGAGAGAGAGAGAGAGAGAGAGAGAGAGAGAGAGATCCAACTGATGAACGTGCAACAGGTCCAAGAATAAAGTTGGTTTTTTACCCCCCCCCCCACCTCTCCCTCTCAAGTCTCTCTCTCTCTCTTTCTCTCCCCCCACCCACCTCTCTCTCTCTCTCTCTCTCTCTCTCTCTCTTTCTGTCTCTCTCTCACACACACACAGACACACACACACACACACCGGGTACAAGTCTCGAAAGGTGGCTGCTTGCTAACTCCCACCTCCTATAACCCCCCCCCCCCTCCACACACACACACACACACACACACACACACACACACACACACACACAAGCTAACGATCAACACACCATGTACAGTCACAATCCACACACATCCTCAATCCATAACAACGCAGCCTCTCGGTACACCCGGGGAGACCCGTGGGAGACAGGAACACCCGTGACACACAGCGTGGCATGCCAACACCCGGGGAGACGGGAGCGTGGCACACGATGCCAACAACCGGGGAGACGGGAGCGTGGCACACAATGCAAACACCCGGGGAGACGGGAGCGTGGCACACGATGCCAACACCGGGGAGACGGGAGCGTGGCACACAATCTAACAACACCCTGAGCCAGGAACGTGGCCCACAATGCCAACAACACTGGGGACGGAAACGTGGCAAATGAATCTGGGACCTGGAAGAAACAAGAACACCCGATGATGACTATGCTGTACAACTCCGTAACTGAATTCACGGGGAGACAGGAACAACGTGCACATGTTGCTCGCATGGTTTTTGAGGTGCTGTCGCTTAAAAGGCTTTGCGCGACAAGACCTGCGTGTGACTTCCCACAGCGGTTTTGAGCCGTCTGCGATAAGATCAATGCTTGCTGTTGCATGTGCTGTGGGGGCACCTGACCAAAACCCAAAAAAGCGAACCAACCATCGCACTCCGTACCCCAGTCAGTGAACCAGCCAGTCAGTGAACCAACCAGTCAGACTCCCCAGTCAGTGAACCAGCCAGTCAGTGAAACCAACCACCAGACTCCCCAGTCAGTGAACCAACCAGTCAGACTCCCCAGTCATTAAACCAGCCAGTTCAGACTCCCCAGTCAGTGAACCAACCAGTCAGTGAACCAACCAGTCAGATTCCCCAGTCAGTGAACCAGCCAGTCAGTGAACCAACCAGTCAGACTCCCCAGTCAGTAAACCAGCCAGTCACAGACTCCCCAGTCAGTGAACCAACCAGTCACACTCCCCAGTCAGTGAACCCCACAGTCAGCGAACCAGTCAGTCAGTGGACCCAACCAGTCAGATTCCTTAGTCAGTGAACCAAACCAGTCAGACTCCCCAGTCAGTCAACCAACCAGTCAGACTCCCCAGTCAGTCAACCAACCAGTCAGACTGCCCAGTCAGTGGTAAAATCGTCGCTGATTCTGAATGAGACAGCGATGCCACGTACTCCTCAACCAAAAATCACCATAATCAAGATCACGCCCCTCAGAGTAGCGAGATAGAAATCCAAAGTGAACTGTATGTCTTGGTCAGACCACACGAAAAGTGTGTCCTTTACCAATAACCATGCCGGCCTACACGTCATTCTCCGGCAAGAAGAGGGCCCCGTGTCCTCCAGGACAATCTGGGGAGACGCTTGAGGCAGCTGGTCTGAGAGATGCCGAAAGACACGGCAAAAGAGACACTGCAGACAACAAGCGAACGTTTGATCGGCTTGCTTGCTTTTACCATCCGCCACGTTTTCTCTACTGTACAACTCCCCCCCTCTCTCTCTCTCTCTCTCTCTCTCCTCTCTCTCTCTCTCCCTCCCTCCCAATACTGGGCGAAAACAGGATCATGCAGTGGAACTGCAGGTCTACAGGCCTGTACATCAACTTCCTCGCCTTATTCACCACCATTCTTCCTTCAGCTAATAAATATCATCAAAGCACATTTACAAAAAAAAAAAAAAAAAAAAAAAAAAAAAAACAAAGAAAATATTAAATAGTAACGTTTGTTGCATGATTCAAATAAGAATGGCTAATCGCTGGTGAGTTAAACGCTCATTTACCTCTTTGGTAAATGGTAACATATCTGTGACGGGTAACAGATTCGCCGTGCAAAAAAAAAAAAATAAATAAATAATAAAAAAAGTAGACGCGCGTCTCTTTCTCTGCTTACAAGAAGTTACAAGGATACCACATTCAGCAAACCTAACAGCGTCCGCCATTGACCTATCCCTTATTTCTCAAATCCTTGCACCAAATATTGACTGAATACCATTACAACTTCTATTTAACAGGTTCAAATGGACGATGTTCGGAAATTTGCAAGGGACGTAATCCTCGTGACAGCTGGCGTTCAGCATATATGATGGGAGGACCAATTTCTCTACTTTTTTTTTTTTTTTTTTTTTTTTTGGACAAGAAAGGAGATTGGAGATTGGTCCGAAGTTTTTCAAATCAAATGTTTGATTCTCTTGATCTGTTAGCTTTGCCCGTTTGCTGAGAAAAGGCGATTATTTGCAATGGAATGACATGCATTATCTTACGCCGATTTTCAATCAGTCAGCTGGGTGAAAGCAGAGAGAGAACATGGATGTGAGACAGTGCGTCTGTAAGGCAGACCTTGCTACAAACAGTACAACTTCACTTTGTATTAATAATCGGTTCATTTCCACATGCCTTGGGTTTGTCAGGCAGACCCTGTTACAAACAGTACCACTTCACTTTGTATTCACGATGGGATCACTTCCACATGCTTTGGGTTTGATGTGACGTTTGTTTACCAAATGATGCATGCAAAAACTGCATTATCATCCTGACCCATAAACTATGGAAAGGTAACTCTACTTGCAATGAAAAAAGACAGGCGCTATCTTCCCCTGAATTTTTGCCCGGAACAGGTCTACTGAACGCTTGTAAAACTAAACGCGTCTGTGGCGAAAAACAAACAAATGCTAACATTTTGGTTTACTGTAAGAAACCAAAACCTTATGTACCTAACTCGTCCAACTATTCCTGAGAACGGGTTTCAACTCATGTGTAAGTTTACAGTTACATTACATTACAGCCCTATTAACTTCCGTTTCGTGAATGGAAACTGATATTCAGTTGTTTCCCTGCTTCACTTAACTACTCCCTGTGAGATTCCTGTTGTACATTTTAACCGTTGCTGTTAGTATTAGCGTTAGTATTAGTGTTGCAGGCCTCTTGCTTGCATTTTTCATTATTATTTCTACAATTTCGTCTGATACCACTAATGTGGACAGACGTTGAATTGAAGAACCGTCACACACAGGAAGACGATCAGCACGCCACATACCGTCACTCTCCACACACCTCCCATCCAGAAAAGCCGCCTCCCGAACACCCGGGAGAGAGGAACGTGCCAAACGATGCCACAGGTGACACCGTCTAACAAGGCCCCTGGAGGAGGGAACCGCTCACACCCTTTTATCTCTGTACGTCAGCGCTCATACCAGGTCGCTGAAATCACACTCCCATCTGTGTGTGTGTGTGTGTGTGTGTGTGTGTGTGTGTGTGTGTGTGTGTGTGTGTGTGTGTGCGTAAATGCGTGCGTGCGTGCGTGCGTGTGTGTGTTCCGCCTCTCCTCCTCAGTGCCATTGCTGTTTGTCTCAACTTTCCAAACGCACCACCGCACCCTTAACTGCCTGCGATTGTATGTGAAGAGTGAAAACACCCTGGATCTATTTATCAACAAGAAAAACGAAAGACAACTATACAGAGACGAAGGAAGGAAGCGTACATGGCTGAGATGAGAGGGGGATGGAGAGGGAAGGGGGGGCGTAACAAAGGGAAGCAAGCCAATGGAAAGGAGGGGGGGGGGGGGGCAGACAAGATTAGAATCAAACAAGAAAGGAAGGAAAAGAGACAGGAAGGGAAGAAACAGACAGGAAGGGAGGAAAACAAAATGAAGGAAGACAGAGAAACAGACGGAGGGAAGTCATCATCTTAGAAGATACAAACACCGGCACGGTAAGCCACCAACGGCAGCCGTTTCTCTGGGCTGGGATCATATGTCCCGGGGGCATGTGGTGAATTCTGCTGCTCGCCCGTCTGCTGACAGCCTGTTGTTCAATCATTTGCTTCCAAATTCTTTGCCACTACAGTGTTACTAACTCAACGGGAACAGCCAATGATTCCACTTTCATAAAAACCTAGCATTTCCAGTTGCTGTTCGTGACACTGACATTGTTTTGTATCGTGCCAAGGGACTGGCGGGCTCAGAACACACTGACAGACCTATCAGTCCAGTTTGGTCCACACGCTGACGAAACGGCAGACGACAATAAATGGCGTTTTCCTGTTCTGAATTCTTCGTCATTTAATAGGGTCTGCTTTACAAAATTCAAAACTATTGCCGATTGAAGGGCAGGTGGTTGGTTTGGCAGGGGGGGGGGGGGGGGGGGATATCAAATTTTGTCGACACCCCCTCCCCTTCCCCTCCACCTGCCCTTTACTCTGGGCAGGTCAGGAAGAAAAATACTGGTCTAACCTGACTTGTACTTGCGGTCATGGACAAACGTTGTTCACTCCTCTTTGGCGAGCTGTTGCATGTCATTACGACTGTGACTGTTACATCACAAGTTTGGGCGTTTCACGTCAAGCGTCCTTTGTCACTATGGCTGGTGCCATGAACATTCTACAGAGGAGAAGCGATGAACAAGCACTGCCTCCAGGAGCACGTGTTCAACTGCCGAACCAGTCTCATCACAGAAAGCATACGAGTTGATTTGTGCCGAGTCTGTTTTTTTTTTTTTTCAGAATTGCGCTCTTGTCTTCATTTTCCAGGAGGACGAGGGACGAAGGAAATAGACCTTGCAGAAGAAATGTGAAGGTCGACTTTGCCAGGACAAGAAGGGACCTGGAAACAGCCTACACCTCGCAGGATAATACACAAAACAGAGAAAAAAGCGTTTCCCCCTCCCCTTCCCCCTCACACGCACGCACGCGCACGCGCACGCGCACGCGCGCGCGCGCGCGCACGCACACACACACACACACACACACACACACGCACACACGCACACACATTCACACACACACACACACACACACACACACACACACACACACACACACACACACACTCACTCACTCACTTCACTTACTCACTCACTCACTCACACACACACACACACACACACACACACACACACACACACACACACACACACATATTCCACAAGTCACACACACATTCCACAAATGAGCACACGTGACGGGAGACGCACTTTATGACTGTCCACCTAAAAATAAAACAAAAGCAAGCGCTGCACTCTAAAGAAAGTCCGCAGGCGTGAACAAACATGCACAACCCAAGGTTGGCAAAGGGGGAGGGGGAGGGGGGGGGACGACGCCACTGGCTGAGGCAAGCAATTACTACACTAACCCCTCACATTTCTTTACAGGCGCCACGCTAAAAAAAAATCTTAGAAGAATAAGAATAAGAAGAAGAAGAAAAGAAGTAGAAGTAAAGAAGAAGAAGAAGAAGAAGAAGCAGCAGCAGCAGCAGCAGCAGCAGAAGAAGAAGAAGAAGAAAAAGAAGAAGAAGAAGAAGAAGAAGAAGAAGAAGAAGAAGAAGAAGAAGAAGAAGAAGAAAGAAGCAAAGCAGAAACAGAAGAAGAAGAAGAAGCAAGAAAATGAAGAAGAAGAAGAAGAAGAAGAAGAAGAAGAAGAAGAGAAGAAGAAGAAAAAGAAGGAGAAGCAACGCAGAAGAAGAAGAAGCAGAAGAAGAAGAAGAAGAAGCAGAAAATGACGAAGAAGAAGAAGACGACGACGAAGAAGAAGAAGCAGAAGAAGAAGCAGCAAGAAGCAGAAGAAGAAGAAGGAGCAGAAGCAGCAGAAGCAGAAGAAGAAGAAGAATCAGAAGAAGAAGAAAAGCAGAAGCAGAAGAAGAAGAAGCAGAAGAGAAGAAGAAGCAATAGAAGCAGAAGAAGAAGCAAGAATGAAGAAGGAGGAGGAGGAGGAGGAGGAGGATGAAGAAGGAAGAAGAAGAAGAAAGAAGAAGAAGAAGAAGAAGAGAAGAAGAAGAAGAAGAGGAGGAGGAGGAGGAGGAGGAGGAGATGCAGAATAGAAAAAGAAGCAGAAGACAGGCCAGCAGACAGCCGTGCCTTGTGTTCAAAGGGCAGTCTTGCACAAAATGACCGTGCACCTCAGCCGCCTTTGACATTCATCCTGGGCGGCGGGACGTGCCTGCTGTGACTTCCTGCTTCCTAATAGACATGGGGGGGGGGGGGGGGGGGGGGGGGGGGGGGGGGGGGGGGGGGCTGGGTGGGGGGGGGTGGGCTGGGGGGCTTGCGGCAAGCTCCACAATCTGCTCCGTCATCCCAACTGGGGCGATGCGTTTCCCGGGTTCCTTGTCGCCGATATCTGTGGTTTTATTTTCATCCTCTCATCCTTTTGATTGTTTATGTCAACCAGGGTGGTTTATTTTCATCCTCATCCTTTTGATTGTTTATGTCAGCAAGGTGGTTTATTTTTCATCCTCATCCCTTTTTCATCTATCAGCCAGGGTGGTTTACTTTCATCCTCATCCTTTTGATTGTTTATCTGTCAGCCAGGTGGTTTATTTTCATCCTCATCCTTTCGATTGTTTATCTGTCAGCCAGGTGGTTTATTTTCATCCTCATCCTTTCGAGTGTTTATCTGTCGAGCCAGGTGGTTTATTTTTCATCCTCATCCTTTTGTTGATTGTTTATCTGTCAGCCAGGTGGTTTATTTTCATCCTCATCCTTTCGATTGTTTATCTGTCAGCCAGGTGGTTTATTTTTCCCCTTCCTCATCCTTTCGATTGTTTTATCTGTCAGCCAGGTGGTTTATTTTCATCCTCATCCTTTCGATTGTTTATCTGTTCAGTCCAGGTGGTTTATTTTTCATCCTCATCCTTTCGATTGTTTATTTTCTGTCAGCCAAGGTTGTTATCTTTCAGCCAGGTGGTTATTTTCATCCTCATCCTTTCGATTGTTTATCTGTCAGCCAGGTGGTTTATTTTCATCCTCATCCTTTTGATTGTTTATCTGTCAGCCAGGTGGTTTATTTTCATCCTCATCCTTTCGATTGTTTATCTGTCAGCCAGGTGGTTTATTCTCATCCTCATCCCTTTAATTGTTAATCTGTCAGCAAGATTACGCCCAAACTACCGATTCTTGTTTGTTCGTATTTTCTTTCTTTCTTTTTTTCTTTCTTTTTTTTTTTTTTGAAACGTGACAGAAATATGGAATGGGCCCCCCCCAAAATAAGCCCAATGAATTTTCGGTGTGATCATTGGCCTGAGTCAAAGGAGGAAGGGGTGGGGTGGGTGGTGGTTGTGGTGGTGATGATCAAGGATCCATTCAAGAGGTTCATTACCAATTGTCCACT